>JAQFVV010006519.1:0-262500 GCA_028023455.1 Epiperipatus broadwayi | reverse complement strand
AGCAAGATATAGTTGCTGATAAGATTAATATTTTAGGATTATAAAATATAATGAAATGGCCAAATACACTTATGGTTTGTGTTTTAGTATATACAAATTTATCTCTATCCTAGCATGAAGTTTCATAGGTAAAAAGTTGAAAGGATTTAGTCTTAGTTGAATAAAAAAAAAAACAACTCATCATTGTTTGAAACAAATTTGTTCTATAAATTGGAATTGTTATTGCTGACTTTCTCCAAAATTATATATGTCATAAATTTAAACATTACAAGCATAAAGCTAAACTAGTCAATATAAAATCAAAACTACCCCAAATCTAAAATTAAACCAGACCAGCATAAAAATAATATTAAAACACAACCTAAGGTTTCACTGCTACAAGCAGACTTCTCAAGTGTAAAGAACTACAAAAAAAAAACACACATTATATATACTATTAAAAACTACCCACAAATCCATTCACTTCCCATCCACCCTTAATATTAAAAGAACTCTTAAATAAGTTAATTGCTTCAGAATAATAAATTTTCAATAATAAAGACTCTTTAATTATTCTTTTGATTTCATTTCTCTCAAAGAAGACAACCTTAGCTTCATCAAAATCAATAGTATGGCCTGTATCTTTTTCATGGACATACAAAGCAGAACTAAGATATCTATTTTTAACTCTACTTTTATGAACCTTTATTCTTTCATTTAAACTCAAACTACTCTGACCTATGTAAACCTTCTTACAAAATAAACAAGGAATAAAATATACCACACCAGGAATAGTCTTTCTATCAAAAACTTCTTTTGTATTATTTAATAAATTATTCAATGTAACACCCCTTTTCCAAGCAATTTTTTTATTTCCAAACAATTTACTATTTCTACACACAATTCTATAAGAAGACAATTTAAATGGCAAAGAAATAAAATCATATTTTTCTTTAATCTTTACATCCTTACAAATATTACTATTAAATAAAATACTTTTAACAAATTTATCAGAGTATCCAACACTCAAATAATTTTTATAAAATTGATATTTCTGAAACAAAGCTACCCCACTAGAATTATTTAATTTAATATTCCTATGACAATAATCCCTTAAAGCAGCTACTTTATGAGATACAGACTGATAGCTATCAGGTTTAATTATAGATATTAATTCTTTACTTTTAACTAAATGACTGCACAATAAATAATTAGTTTCTATATTTCTAATCACCAAAAGATCTAAAAATTTTAACTTACCAAAATCTAACCCCCCTCCTTCTAACACAAATTTTATAGAAGGATCAAAACAATTAAACTCATTTACAAATTCCTTCAATTTATCATTCTCAACTACAAATAAACAATCATCAACATATCTGACAAATAATTTTACATATAAACAATTCTTTTTAATAATAATTTCCTCTTCCATAAAACTAATATAAACTGAACATACTAAAGGAGAAATAATATAACCTATTATCCTCCCTTCCTTAATCTTATAAAAATTACCTCTATAAGTAAAATACATAGAATCTTCCAATAACAAAAGTAAATCTTTAATTACCTTAATTTTATTTTTTGATAAAGAACTTTTCTTAATCAATACAGACAAAAGAACATCAATACTGCTTAACCTATTAACAGACTGATACATATTTTCAATATCTAAACTTCCAAATACCCAATTACTTTCCATTTTAAAATTATTAATCTTATCAAAAGCCTCAAAAGAAGAAGAAACTGTTACTGACCAAAATCAACAAATTGTTTTAAAAAATTATTCAAGAATCTAGAAATACCCTCTACAACTCTACCTGTAAAATCAAAAATAAATCTTAAAGGAAAACCATCTTTATGAGTTTTAATATTCACAAACATCTTAGCTGATGTAAAATCATTAGGATAGCATTTTAAATAATCTACTCTATTAAAAATTTTTAAATTAACCATTTTCTTCATAATATCTATCAATTTTCTTTTAATCAAATTACCTGGATTTTTATCTAACAACATATATTTACCATTATTTAATTCTCTATCCATTTTCTCTCTGAAATCATCTCCTTTCATAATAACAAACCTACCAGCTTTGTCTTCACGAGACATGATTACATCATTAGCAATTAACCTATTTTTAAGATGTTTAATCTCAGCAGGATTAATAACAAATTTTTCTTTCCTTTTTAAACTTTTATTCAAAATCGATTGAATACCAACTTTCTGCTCATCACTCAAACTACTAGATTCAATAGATGAAATTCTATCAAAAACTATATTTTTTGAATGAAATGGAACAAAATTAGGGCCTTTACCAAGAATATCTAATTCTCTATCATTTAACTTCAAATCCGTAAGATTAACAACTCTATCCTCAAAAACCTTATTCACATACCCTTTATCACTACAATAAACTTTATTAACTTTCCCAAACCACCACTTTAATTTTCTTTCATATTTTTTACAATAGAAATTTGACCTATTCTATCTAAATTGTCTCATAAAAAAATTCAAATTTGAATAATTAAACTCTTGCCTCCTTTCTAAATAACATCTATTCCTTTTATATAGATAAATAAATTTATAAAACCTTACAAAAGTTTCTTTTAAAAAAACTATTCAATATATATGTTTGTAACTTAAAAACTAAATTTTTATTTTGAATCGACTGTTTATTTCTACTAAAATTAATAACACAACACCTAGGAAAAACACTAAATTCCCTACATTTTTTAAGAAAATAAATCTGCCAACGTAAAGACTCTATCTTATCACTCAATTTAGACAAATTTTTAATCCTTCTAATATCATTAAATGGAAAATTATTAAAAATTAAACTCCACAAACCCATACTAAATACCCAAATTACCAATACCCTTATAAATTAAAACCCAATAAAACCTACACACACTTCTATATATATATATATATTGTACCGGTCGAAACCCACCACCACCGCAAATCAAATCGAATTCAAACTCAGCTTAACCAAAACTGAATTCAAACCCAACTCAACAGCTCAGATAGCAGAAATCGATGGCACAGTGCTATGCGCCAAGAACTAGTTCAACGGTTGGTGAGGACTAGAGACCCTTGCACTGACACGAATATCTAATAATTAATTACTTTGAATACTTTTTAAATCAAATCATATGTATGTTCGGGTTGCCAACACAGATAGCGGGTATGAACATTTAAATAATTATAAAAAGAATGATGAACTAAGAAACCAAGTATGTTAGAAAATATTTAGTAATAATAATAATTTGTTTTGTTCAATAAAATATAGATTGCATTAGTTACCTCTAGTCTTTAAAAGAATTTATAAATATAATAAGAGTGGCGGTCCTTATCATATGCCAACAAGTATTACACAACATGGGATTCTATGTCTATGCCCCCAATGAGAAATATAAAGGCAGATAAAGGTATTCATTAAGAACGGAAATAATTGTTCTAATTTTATTACGGTGGAATGTGAGATTTATTTTCACATTCGGAAATCTATTCATGAAGAGCAAAACGTATTTTAAGGCATAACTTTAATCTTGATTTGAAAACTGATTTAAACTAAATATATTTGAGAATTGGTTCGACTTTAATTTAAATCACGAATTACGAGCACGGAGCGAGTTTTACCGGGACAAAGATGCAACGGTACTGACGAATTACAAGGCAGAGAGTAAAATTGAAAGATGATCGCTAGTCGATGATCGAAGTCCTATGGCGGCTTGCATTTGGCAAGTCTTACGCCCTTTGACTAATGAATAGGAAAGGAAGTACTTTCTTCCTCTAGAAATTTAAATAAGAGAATATGATCACCGACCAGCCTAACGGAGCGGAAGATTGCCTTACGTCAGCAACGTTCGATGATGATGACTTGATAGACATCGTTGAAAAATAAAACCCATGTAGAATGCTCTACTACATGATGACTTGACCAATTAATTAAAGTCAAATGGGCTGTTAAGAAAACTTATTTGAAAATATTTGGAAACTATATTAATTATGCCCTAATATCGTGCTCTTCCTGAATCTTAATACAAAATAACAACAAAAGTTGAATTAAAATCTATTTAACCCTTTATCGGCCCTTTTTGCAATAAAAACATTTAACATTATATTTGAATTAATAAATCAACATTAGTGAAGCAAGAAAATACCATTTTAACATTATATGAATATATATAAATACTTGTAACTTAGGAGCTGGGGACATAGGTGAAAAACGGAGCTAATAGTTTATTATTAGCCAATTATAAAAATAATAAACATGTAATATTTTCTTTCGACTCGATGATTAATAGAACTTTCAAATTTAGTTCTAATGGGCGAGAATTACTATTTGAAATTAATATTATAATATTTGCATGAGGCAAGTAGAACAGAGGAGCTCATCGAGTTGAAAGATTATTGGCATATAATTTTTAAATAGCATTAATAAATCACACGATAAATACATATACATAATATGTTAAACGAACCGCCAGGTAAGAAAAGAAAAAGTTTAAAGACTAGAGACTGAAAGAATTACAATATAAATTTATAGTAGCATTTTATAAAGATTTTTACATTAAATAATAAAGAGCTCTTAAATAGGAGGAGTGTAAAATAAAGTTCGAACTGGCCAGAAAGTTTAACGTTCATTATAGAAATATATTACCCCTTCCGCTGGTCCTTAAGTTACACCTCCAGGTTGTTGAAAACGTAGGCATCATTGGTTGACTACTGGAACAGCATTTTAGTAGCTTTCATAATTTTAGCAGAATGATCGGTCCGGAAAAAGGTTCAGCAGCTCCATTAAAGATTTCTCGGGACTTTAGGAACCATAGCCAGTTTCCTGATGTTCTAGCCCTCTATCATGATGAAATACAATTTTTATACCACAGAGTTCACTGCATTACTCTACAACAAATCTAGCCTTTTTCTTTACTTTTCAGGGCTATATATCTACTGTTCACTGATGCCTCTGGCTAGCGCTCATTTTATTATCAATCTGGTTTTTTTTTTATAATTAGTTGTTTTCAGAAACATTCCTTCGATAAGGCTTTCAAACTAATTTTTGAATTCCTTTCCCAATTAGAAAATGAATTCTTAAAGTCTGAAATGATTCTAATTAAAAATTGAATTCTTATCTTTTATTTTTATTAATAAAACTCTACTATTGTTTTTGAGAATTTGAAAGCCCTTGGAAGGAATGTAGCTTTTAATCGCAAAACTTTACAAATTATTTAAAAGTAAAAAAAAAAACAAGTATTCCCGACGCAATGAAACTTTCGAACAATTATATATATTTAATATTTACAAACATATATACGCACAATCCAGGCAATTTAATATATGTAAATTCATGAATATTTTATCATGAATTTATTTAGAGAATTGATCCAATTTAAACTAAACTAATTAATTTTACTACGTATTTGAAACAAGTTATTCATTATGGAAATTAGCGTGGATTGAACGTATAAAGCCCCATTGCATCGGAAATTTAAGGTTAGTATTAGGGTAAATAACATGAAGCTAGGATCGAACTCAGATCTGACTGCTTCAATATATATATATACAACTAAATAAACACAAATACACTCTTTCAACCCAAACTCAAACAACAAACATAATATACATAAATGACATTCAAATATAGCAGTAATTAAAAACAAAAAACAAAAATAAATCTATCAATAATAAAATGTCAATAATAAATATCAATAATAGAATATCAATAATAATAATAACAATAAAAAAATCTTTACACTACAACAGCAAAACTACTCTTAAACTCAAAAAACTCATTAAAATGTAAACATTACAAGCATAAAGCTAAACTAGTCAATATAAAATCAAAACTACCCCAAATCTAAAATTAAACCAGACCAGCATAAAAATAATATTAAAACACAACCTAAGGTTTCACTGCTACAAGCAGACTTCTCAAGTGTAAAGAACTACAAAAAAAAAACCACACATTATATATACTATTAAAAACTACCCACAAATCCATTCACTTTGCATCCACCCTTAATATTAAAAGAACTCTTAAATAAGTTAATTGCTTCAGAATAATAAATTTTCAATAATAAAGACTCTTTAATTCTTCTTTTGATTTCATTTCTCTCAAAGAAGACAACCTTAGCTTCATCAAAATCAATAGTATGGCCTGTATCTTTTTCATGGACATACAAAGCAGAACTAAGATATCTATTTTTAACTCTACTTTTATGAACCTTTATTCTTTCATTTAAACTCAAACTACTCTGACCTATGTAAACCTTCTTACAAAATAAACAAGGAATAAAATATACCACACCAGGAATAGTCTTTCTATCAAAAACTTCTTTTTTATTATTTAATAAATTATTCAATGTAACACCCCTTTTCCAAGCAATTTTCTTATTTCCAAACAATTTACTATTTCTACACACAATTCTATAAGAAGACAATTTAAATTGCAAAGAAATAAAATCATATTTTCCTTTAACCTTTACATCCTTACAAATATTACTATTAAATAAAATACTTTTAACAAATTTATCAGAGTATCCAACACTCAAATAATCTTTATAAAATTGATATTTCTGAAACAAAGCTACCCCACTAGAATTATTTAATTTAATATTCCTATGACAATAATCCCTTAAAGCAGCTACTTTATGAGATACAGAATGATAGCTATCAGGTTTAATTATAGATCTTAATTCTTTACTTTTAACTAAATGACTGCACAATAAACAATTAGTTTCTATATTTCTAATCACCAAAAGATCTAAAAATTTTAACTTACCAAAATCTAACCCCCTCCTTCTAACACAAATTTTATAGAAGGATCAAAACAATTAAACTCATTTACAAATTCCTTCAATTTATCATTCTCAACTACAAATAAACAATCATCAACATATCTGACAAATAATTTTACATATAAACAATTCTTTTTAATAATAATTTCCTCTTCCATAAAACTAATATAAACTGAACATACTAAAGGAGAAATAATATAACCTATTATCCACCCTTCCTTAATCTTATAAAAATTACCTCTATATGTAAAATACATAGAATCTTCCAATAACAAAAGTAAATCTTTAATTACCTTAATTTTATTTTTTGATAAAGAACTTTTCTTAATCAATACAGACAAAAGAACATCAATACTGCTTAACCTATTAACAGACTGATACATATTTTCAATATCTAAACTTCCAAATACCCAATTACTTTCCATTTTAAAATTATTAATCTTATCAAAAGCCTCAAAAGAAGAAGAAACTGTGTACTGACCAAAATCAACAAATTGTTTTAAAAAATTATTCAAGAATCTAGAAATACCCTCTACAACACTACCTGTAAAATCAAAAATAAATCTTAAAGGAAAACTATCTTTATGAGTTTTAATATTCACAAACATCTTAGCTGATGTAAAATCATTAGGATAGCATTTTAAATAATCTACTCTATTAAAAATTTTTAAATTAACCATTTTCTTCATAATATCTATCAATTTTCTTTTAATCAAATTACCTGGATTTTTATCTAACAACATATATTTACCATTATTTAATTCTCTATCCATTTTCTCTCTGAAATCATCTCCTTTCATAATAACAAACCTACCAGCTTTGTCTTCAAGAGAAATGATTACATCATTAGCAATTAACCTATTTTTAAGATGTTTAATCTCAGCAGGATTAATAACAAATTTTTCTTTCCTTTTTAAACTTTTATTCAAAATCGATTGAATACCAACTTTCTGCTCATCACTCAAATTACTAGATTCAATAGACAAAATTGTATCAAAAACTATATTTTTTTTGAATGAAATGGAACAAAATTAGGGCCTTTCCAAGAATATCTAATTCTCTCTCTCTATATATATATATATATATATATATATATATATATAACTAAATATATATATATATATATATATATATATATATATATATATAAACTTCTATATATATATATATATATATATATATATATATAACTAAATAAACACAAATACACTCTTTCAACCCAAACTCAAACAACAAACATAATATACATAAATGACATTCAAATATAGCAATAATTAAAAACAAAAAACAAAAATAAATATATCAATAATAAAATGTCAATAATAAATATCAATAATAAAATATCAATAATAATAATAAAAAAAAATCATTACACTACAACAGCAAAACTACTCTTAAACTCAAAAAACTCATTAAAATGTAAACATTACAAGCATAAAGCTAAACTAGTCAATATAAAATCAAAACTACCCCAAATCTAAAATTAAACCAGACCAGCATAAAAATTTGTCTATTGAATCTAGTAATTTGAGTGATGAGCAGAAAGTTGGTATTCAATCGATTTTGAATAAAAGTTTAAAAAGGAAAGAAAAATTTGTTATTAATCCTGCTGAGATTAAATATCTTAAAAATAGGTTAATTGCTAATGATGTAATCATTTCTCGTGAAGACAAAGCTGGTAGGTTTGTTATTATGAAAGGAGATGATTTCAGAGAGAAAATGGATAGAGAATTAAATAATGGTAAATATATGTTGTTAGATAAAAATCCAGGTAATTTGATTAAAAGAAAATTGATAGATATTATGAAGAAAATGGTTAATTTAAAAATTTTTAATAGAGTAGATTATTTAAAATGCTATCCTAATGATTTTACATCAGCTAAGATGTTTGTGAATATTAAAACTCATAAAGATTGTTTTCCTTTAAGATTTATTTTTGATTTTACAGGTAGTGTTGTAGAGGGTATTTCTAGATTCTTGAATAATTTTTTTAAAACAATTTGTTGATTTTGGTCAGCACACAGTTTCTTCTTCTTTTGAGGCATTTGATAAGATTAATAATTTTAAAATGGAAAGTAATTGGGTATTTGGAAGTTTAGATATTGAAAATATGTATCAGTCTGTTAATAGGTTAAGCAGTATTGATGTTCTTTTGTCTGTATTGATTAAGAAAAGTTCTTTATCAAAAAATAAAATTAAGGTAATTAAAGATTTACTTTTGTTATTGGAAGATTCTATGTATTTTACTTATAGAGGTAATTTTTATCAGATTAAGGAAGGGCGGATAATAGGTTATATTATTTCTCCTTTAGTATGTTCAGTTTATATTAGTTTTATGGAAGAGGAAATTATTATTAAAAAGAATTGTTTATATGTAAAATTATTTGTCAGATATGTTGATGATTGTTTATTTGTAGTTGAGAATGATAAATTGAAGAAATTTGTAAATGAGTTTAATTGTTTTGATCCTTCTATAAAATTTGTGTTAGAAGGAGGGGGGTTAGATTTTGGTAAGTTAAAATTTTTAGATATTTTGGTGATTAGAAATATAGAAACTAATTGTTTATTGTGCAGTCATTTAGTTAAAAGTAAAGAATTAAGATCTATAATTAAACCTGATAGCTATCAGTCTGTATCTCATAAAGTAGCTGCTTTAAGGGATTATTGTCGTAGGAATATTAAATTAAATAATTCTAGTGGGGTAGCTTTGTTTCAGAAATATCAATTTTATAAAGATTATTTGAGTGTTGGATACTCTGATAAATTTGTTAAAAGTATTTTATTTAATAGTAATATTTGTAAGGATGTAAAGGTTAAAGAAAAATATGATTTTATTTCTTTGCCATTTAAATTGTCTACTTATAGAATTGTGTGTAGAAATAGTAAATTTTTTGGAAATAAGAAATTTGCTTGGAAAAGGGGTGTTACATTGAATAATTTATTAAATAATACAAAAGAAGTTTTTGATAGAAAGACTATTCCTGGTGTGGTATATTTTATTCCTTGTTTATTTAGTAAGAAGGTTTACATAGGTCAGAGTAGTTTGAGTTTAAATGAAAGAATAAAGGTTCATAAAAGTAGAGTTAAAAATAGATATCTTAGTTCTGCTTTGTATGTCTATGAAAAAGATACAGGCCATACTATTGATTTTGATGAAGCTAAGGTTGTCTTCTTTGAGAGAAATAAAATCAAAAGAAGAATTAAAAAGTCTTTATTATTGAAAATTTATTATTTTGAAGCAATTAACTTATTTAAGAGTTCTTTTAATATTAAGGGTGGATGGGAAGTGAATGGATTTGTGGGTAGTTTTTAATAGTATATATAATGTGTGGTTTTTTTTGTAGTTCTTTACACTTGAGAAGTCTGCTTGTAGCAGTGAAACCTTAGGTTGTGTTTTAATATTATTTTTATGCTGGTCTGGTTTAATTTTAGATTTGGGGTAGTTTTGATGTCATAAATTATAAAATAAAAAAATATGCAGGTGCTGACCAATGAAAATAAGTAAAAAAAAAAATACTCAATAGACTTTTTATTTATTTTCCTACCAAACATATGAATAGATTGACTTATTCATTTTCCAGCCAAGATAAGGAAAAACATGAATTACTTAATAAGTTTTTTATTACCAAAATCACACTTTTCTTTAAAAATAAGAAATCTAAGTATTATTTGATAGACATTTTTGTTCATTTGCCAGCCAAAAACAAGAAAAACCCAAGATTATTAAATTGTCTGAATTATTTGTATGCCAAATACTAAGGATAAACATTTTCAATTGTCTGAATGATAAATAAAAATGTTTTTTTATGTAAGTCCCAGGTGACAAAATTTTATTAATATCACATCTTTATGGACTAATATTTGTTGTGTATTTATTTATTATGCTATATTGAATACTAATTCAGTTTCTTTTGAAAATGTATTACATGTTTATCTATTCAGAGTAATATTATTTATATATTATGCAATTATATTGCTGATAATTTTTTTTTGCATATTTATTGTTAAGACATTGAACAAGCATGGAAGATGAAAGAAATATTTTAATCTATATTAAAAAATATAAATCTTAATAGAAGTGATTAAAGCTATTCAATTATAGACATGATCTTGCCTTATCGATTGTTGTGCTCTCCATTTTGGCAGAGTCCATTATATGAGGGAATGTATTAATACATTATATTAGTATTGCAGTGTACAATAAAAAATTAAATTTTAAATGGTAGGTATTTTGTTTAATTCTCATTAAGCATTTTCTCAGTTTAAGTTGATAGTTAAAATAAGTGATTAAGCAATTCAGTATCATGAATGTGTTTTTGTAAGCTATTGTTTGGTGCTAATGGGATAATCATTTAAGAAATAAAGATTTAAACCTAGGTTACTGGTTGCATGATGATAGATTTTGGAATAGTACCAGCTCAAACAAATAAATATTTCACTAAGCACAGGTCTTTTGGTCTATAATTGTCTTATTTATTATTAATTGTTTTGCTTATGGTAGATATATATCTATATCAATGAATTATGATGATCAGGACATATTGTTGTCAGGCTATTATTACTAGCAATATGCATATAAACCAAAAATGTCCTTTGCTATGCCAGCACCAATTTTAGATTGGTGTTTAAAAATACAATTCCATTGCAATAAATTTCAATTTTTCATTCAACTGTTGTTAAAATTTTTAAAATTATCTTTCTCATTTATTTATTTTTTGAAAAAAATTTTCTAGATGCTTTTCTCATCTATATTTTCTATTACTTATTTGTATTCATCTATAGTTTATAATTAAATGTCTGGTCTTTCCATATTAAGAACATTGAATTTTAATAAAACAAACTGTCTTATTTGTGAATTTGATTTCTTTTTTTTTTAATTTATCTGTATGAGAAAAATATACTTTTTGAAGTCTATTGGCATATTTCTAGAATATTTAAATTTTAGATTATTCAACTTCCTATGTACATTGTTTGTGGCCTATGCCTTTTTTAATGTCATTATTATATAATATATCTATATTAGTCAATAACTATTGGTTATGTTTGTCATAGTTTCTGCCTACCAAGAATTATTTGATAAGGGTCTGTTTCAATTTATTTCTTATATAAGCATGTCACAGCAATTCACTGAGTGCTGCATCATATTTTCAGATTTTCTGTCCATTTTCCTGGTTTCCCATTACTGGAAGTATAGATAGTTATTATTTAATTCTATAATAATATCAATGTAAAGCAGATTTTCCGGAGCATTTGATTAATAGTGCATATTGTACTTTTAATAACTTTAGGACCAAAGAAGTAGAATAAAAATGGAAACATCATGTTTGTCATGATATGTTTTATTTATATAAAAACAAATTCTACATGAGACTAGTATATTTTTTACTCATTAATATTATTTCTCTTAACATTTTACATCTAGTCTCTTATCTATGCCATTTTTCTTCTTTCACTCTATAGTAAGTGTGATATAGATTTATAAAAATAAGATTAAAATGAATTATATAATTATATAATACAATTTTTGAACCTGTGAACGCCAGGTAATATAAACAGTTGCCTAGATAATTTTCACCAATCCATAAATATCTTGTTTCTAATGGCTTCTAGATATTTCTCGTTTTAAAATTAATTTTTAATTTTTGGCTCTCTATAGTATTAATATTTATCACATAAATATAGAACTATTTTCTAATTGTTACATTAATTAAGTCTCTCTTTCTTTGTTATTTTTTATTTTGTAAACAATTGAAATCTTTTATGATCTTTTGTATTTTTTAAGTAATTTTAATATAATTTCTTTCTAGATTATAATTTATCATACAGTACAATAACTTTTTTATATAAAAGAGAATTAATACAATATTAAAGTATTTATGGCATCGATAATATTTCCATTTAAATATTTAACAAAGTTAATGGAATTTTATTTAATTCATTAAATAAATCTTTTTAAATTTATTCTATTAATATAAAATGTATGTATTATTTTCAACTAATACATAATTTGTAAAGTTCATCATATACAACAATTAGTGAACATGGAGAAATGCCAGATTTGATGATATACTTGAGGAAAAAGATATTAGATATTTTGAGTGTTATTTACTTTGAAAATTTTTAAATCTCTACTGATTATTACTTATGTAATTAACATTTAAAAATAGTTTAATTTAATAGCAGCAGAAGGTTAAACTATTTTAAATTAGAAATATTCTCAATTTTATTCAGTATTGCCAAAATAACTAGTAGGTACAAATGTATATATAAGTACGAAAACCCTTAACGCATTTTTCATATAAATACATTGCACTACAGAAAAAAAACGTTATTGATTTATTCCTTTTTGAGGCCTACAAGGAATTACGTAGGGCAAATTACTAATGCCCTCTTCATATCTTCTTGTCATTCCCGCTATTATAGTATGTGATTAGTATACTATAAATGAAGATGGATGAACAGCCAACTAATAAATATCGGTGAATAGTGAGTTTGTTGACCGTTTAATCTTACTTTAAAATAAAAAAAACAACACAGTCTTTCTTCTCAATAGAGTTTTTTTAATGTAAATGATATCTTCTTTTTAAACAGATATTAACAATCACGACACAGGAAGCTGTAAAATGATCAGTCAAAGCAATTATTAATGGCTGAAAGTAGAGTGTACTAGGAATACTTTGAATTAGAAACTCAGACAGTCATTTAATGACTACCTTTCATTTAAGATACTTATAAACATAGATCACTTTCACATGAAGGATAATTTCATGAATTGGAAAAAAAACGGACTAACATCAAATGAGACAGAGTTGAACCTTCTAATGTTGAAAGGTGAAGAGACAATTGATTTAGAAAGTAAACATGTACTTTACTAAAAATGCATAAATATTGAAAGCACACATGAAGTGTAATTCATTGTAAATTAAAAATCAAAGAACAATATGGTGGAAACTGATGGTATATCAGATAGAGTGGTAAAATTACTTATTCACCATAATGTAGTTTATTTCACCAGAATTAGTCATTGTGATGAAGAAATAGAAGATCATTATGAATGTACAAAATACTTTTCATTATATCAAACAATATTTTAATGCTAGAATTATTAAATGATTGAAAGATAAAAATTCTGGATATAAATTTAATTATAATGATAGAAATGAGAGAATTCACAAACAAAACCTTTAAATATATATAATGCTAAATAGAAATGGATGCAGAAAAATCCAAATGAAGGCATAGCAGAATTGAATTATATTTTGACTAACATAAAATAAATATTTCAAGATAGATTCAATACAAAAGTTATCATTGATTAATAAGATTAAAGTTATGTGTTAATGCAAAATTAGAGATATAAAAAAGTACTAAGAAAATCAGACTCGATAGTTCACATTCCAAATATTTAGAAGTACTCTAATAAAATAGAATTACAAATTCTTTTAAAATATTATCAGCCTTTGAAAATTGTTTGGATAAAACTGAAATCAATAAGAATATAATGGACACTGTTAAAAACTCCATTAAAGATGACTAGTAAAAACAAAAGGCAGCATTTTACTAGTAAACTTTCTACAGACAAAACAATATATGTAAAATATAAAAATATATAAAAATGATTCAATAAGATAAAATTGATTATCTAGAGTTTTGTAAAATGTTACTAAATAATAATATATAAAATAAAATTATGAATAGGTAAGCAAAGTTATATTAAAAATTAAAAGTCTCAGAAATATAATTAACATCTTGGTATTGAAAGGATATTTATTTATGCAATAAAAAATAAATGAGACTATTATTGAAAAGAGGATGATATCATGAAATGAATGGAATATCTCTATAAAGATATGTAATGCTAAAGAGCAAAAAAATAAAATATCCTCACTGTTATCACATCATATTAATTGCCCTGCATTTTTCATAAAGAAGTGAGACCAAACAGCTCCAGTAAATAATGAAATTATTATTGACAACTTCAAAAAAGCAAATAAAAAATAGAATTGTTTCAATGTTATGCACCAAATGTCCAAATAATACCAGATAATTAAAATAATGCAGTAGTAATATCAATATTTAAGAAAATTGATAAAACAATATTACAAAATACAAAACCTCAGTTCTATACTAAATGTTTACCAAGATAATTCCAATTCATCTAGATCAAACTTTGTATTATAATCAAACAAACAAGCTAGATTTAAGTAACTTTAATACAATCAATCATATCCAAGTATTGAGAGAAGTTAAAAAAGTACAATGACTATGCTATAGATGCATAAATTCTAAAAAACAAACAAACATTAGATTCTATACACATTTCTACAGTAAATAAAGCATTGGATCATCAAGATATAGATCTTATATATTGTCATACTCTGAATTGTTTTGTATCAGCAATGATTAGACTACATAGTAATATTAAAAAGATTAATATTGAGAAAGGTATTCGACATAGAGATTATTAGTGTCATGTAGATTTCATGTACATTGTGGTTGTTATGTAGCAAGATTTATCAGAAAAAAATTATAATGAAGAATATATGCTAAAAAGTTGCAAATAATAGTCAATGGATTTTGTCTGAAAAAAAAAATAAAAGTTTATAATGGATGAATTAAAATTTTAGAGGAGGGTTTTTGATAGAAATAACTAAATATTAAAAGGAAATATGTCATGTGTTTGAAATAAAGCTTTTCATAGGATGTATTATATCAGTTCACACTTATGGTTCTAAGATTTAGACACTTAATGGAATACCAGTACAAAGACATCAGACTGTTTAATGCACTATGGATAAATTTATGTTAGGTGTTACAAGAAGAGATAAAAAAATCAAATATACAGGGTAAGAGTACATGGCAGCATTACTGACATCATTGAAAGAATTAAGAATGGCAATAAAACTGGAATTGACATTTTCATGGAAAGATAACAGTACATAAATAATTGATATTTTCAATTGGAACACAAAGATTTAAAAGACCTAAAATGAGACCACATCAGAGATAGTTGTATGAAATAATGATATTTGCTGTTGTGTTGTGCAGAAGAGAAGTAGTATTAGAATAACTGGAATATACTTAGAGATGCCTTCATCTTGCAGTGGATTTTTAAGTCTTGAAAATAAAATCATAATGATGATGAGTGAAAAGTATTAATAGACTATAAATTATAATAATCAATAATTGATCACAGTGACACTTTTTAGAAATTATTTGGGTTATAAATCTTTTTTATAAAATGAGGATTTGATATACACATTAGTGCATGCGAAAAAAAAAAATTATTAAAAATTTATATCAATATAAAAAAAAAAACTATGTTGGTTACAGCATATATAAGAATTTGGATTACAAAAAAAAATGTTTTTTTCTCAGCCTAATTTTATATGATTGTTTCTTTGAGAGAAATGAAATCAAAAGAAGAATTAAAGAGTCTTTATTATTGAAAATTTATGATTCTGAAACAATTAACTTATTTAAGAGTTCTTTTAATATTAAGGGTGGATGGGAAGTGAATGGATTTGTGGGTAGTTTTTAATAGTATATATAATGTGTTTTTTTTTTTTTTATTATTATTTCTTTACACTTGAGAAGTCTGCTTGTAGCAGTGAAACCTTAGGTTGTGTTTTAATATTATTTTTATTCTGGTCTGGTTTAATTTTAGATTTGGGGTAGTTTTGATTTTATATTGACTAGTTTAGCTTTATGCTTGTAATGTTTATATATATATATATTGTAAATATCGATAAGTCGATATTATATTTTTTTAAATTGTCATTTGTTATTAAAAAAAAAAAAATCTCTTTAAGTTGATGTTTACATATGAAATATTTAAATTTTTCTTTTATGTTTATTAAATATAGTTATTATTTGAAGTTATTATTTTATTTATATATATTGATAGTACATCAATATGAACATTTAATTATTAAAATAAATAAGGACATATAAATTGTTGATTAAAAAAATTATTTTATTTGCAATGATTATTAAATGTAATAAATAATTATTTATGTATATTTTTAAAGATGTCAAATTTTCAATTTAATATTTTATATATATATACTTGATATTTTATTTTTATTTTAATGTTAATTGTTTTAAAAGAGAACATATATAACATGAGTTTTAAAATAGTATCTGCTGGCGCATGGAACGATAGCAACAACAATAAAGAAGCCATTATATATTATATTATTATTGAAATAGATATAGAACAAACAACTGAAAAATAAAGATTTTGTTGTACTTTAGTTCTATAAAATTTACTATTCTTCAAAATACTGAAATAACATATATATATATCTTATGGTAAATACATAAATTATGGCTTGCTAAGAAAAATATATTGCAGCTAGGAGCTGCGTCATCACATTAATTTATTTCAAGGCAATTTTCAATGGAACAACTAAATAAAAAAATTCAATGTATAAATTTCGTCGCGTCTGGAGTTGAAACTTGATATAGCTATCTTAAATGTATAATCGTCAATTTAATCATAATCTGGAAGTAATTGGAATTGACATGCTGGATTTAATATTTCAATTTGTTTATTTATTTTTTTCAATGAAGGAAATTTTGAAAGGATAAAATATGCATGTGTCTAGGAATTAACAATTTTCTTTAACATAATAGTTTCTTCACCTTCGACAGAATGCATTCTAATAATAATAGTAAACGGATAAAGAAATAACTCATGGAGTAAATTAACTTTTAAAGGAAAACTAACTAAGGAACTTTTAAAAAGGTAGTAAAGAATTTTATATGTATAAATATATTTTTGAGATCGATATTTTTGGTTTGTTTATTTTATTTTTCATTATAAAATATAACGTTATATAAATAATCAATTTAAGCATCTTGTTTTATAATAATATTAAACTTATAACAGATGTTCAGACAATTTTCTTAAATAATTTAAAAATCTTAAAATGTAATTTATAGGTTGAAGTTATATATGAATTGTTATATTTATATTATAATGGTTAGGCAAAAATATGTCTTTATATATTTAATCTATATATACTTATTACAAGTATATACATATAGTTATTCTTTGTATTTATATTTAAAACATCAATATTATTTAAAGTTGAACTATAACATAAAATAAAGGATGTACTATTTGTTTTATAAATAATGCCTTTGTAATTATTTAAAAGAGCGATACTATATTATTCTTATTTTCTTTTAATGCCAAAGTTATTATGAAATTAATTGAATTTATAAATAATAAAAGATAATTTCATATTTCATTTATTATTTGGTTTGTAGATCACTTACACATATTATTATTCATTCAAATATTTAGAGATACATAAATTTACATAATTAGATGTGTATATTTGAATTTAGTAGAAGTCCGTTTGTTTCTGATATATATATTTGATTAGTTAGTCACATCAACCTTAAAAATAAATTATAAAGATAGGTCTCATTGCTTTACATGATTTTAGATTTGTTTTATGCATAGCTAGCTGGAAGGGCATTTAAACAATTTATTTAAATATAACCGGGATAATTTTGTCTTTCTTCAATTTAAATGGAATGCAGCAAGTACGTTCCATTACATTTGGCGCAACAACTAGGGCTAGAAATAAGCTAATTAGGGCTTGAAATACCCTACATACCTGAGAGATGTGTAGTATATATATTTATGTGAGATATATAGTTTAAAGAAAGAGAAGCATTTTTGTGTGTTTAATTTTTTTTTATATAAATGGAAATATTTTAGCCTTATGTTTAGATGGTGATGGTTAATATTATTGTATTATTTTTTAATGATGGTGTTAAAGTACGGCATAATAATTTTGTCCATATTTGGAAAGTTTATGTTGTAGAAAATCTATAATTTTGAAGGTTGGATGGGATATTTGATTGTTGGAGTTTGGTTAGTTCTGTTGTAAGTATTGATGTTGGATGGGGAATTTTTTGTCATTGTCTTAGGGATGTAGTGCATTCATGTCACTTGTATTGATTGATCTCATTCATTGCTTCAACCCAAATTTTGATGTTTATTATTATTATTATTTATCATGAAGCAGTTAACAGTGGTCCTGCCATGATTTTATCTTTAAAACTCCAGAGAGAGTAAGGTATAATTATTTTGATGTATGTATAATATTTGCCTCTAAGTCTCCTAAAGATGAGCAAGGAAATATTTTATAAATAATAGCCCCTAAGACTTAAATATAAGCAGGGTAGTGTAATAGTGTTTTCAGAAAATTATTATGGGTTGTAGTAAATTGGATAGAATGAAATGTGATAATCATCTAAGTGTTTATGAAACATTGTATGCTTTGGGAATAATGATTGAATTCTTTTATCTACATCAAAGTTGTAAAGTGCTAATCAATCTTTTGGTTGTCAGTATCTATCAGATCTTTGGAGGAATAGATAAGTATATAACTTAAATATATAACACCAAACTTAAGGACTAGATTAATTGATTATTGTTTGTAACAAATAATCTATTACATTGATTATTAATTAAGGTTTAAAAACAAGTATAGTAATATTATATTTTCATTATAAATGACTTTTAAACATGAAGTTCAATTAGTGAATGTTTGTTGATAATAAATTGCATTAGTACAATTTTATTAAAATATTTCGGCCACAAAAGTAAATAATTAGTGAAGTGGATATTATATATATATATATATATATATATATATATATATATATATATATATATATATATATATATAATATATATATAATATATATATATATATATATATATATATATATATATATATATATTAATGTTATTAAGTTTTAAGGTCCAGAAAATTTATAGGTATCAATTTAAGTATTTTATATTTAACTACCATTATTTTGAATGAGAAAGTTATCTCACTATATTATCAAATTAGTTATTTTTAAGGCATGTGAACATTTAGTTGTATTTTTTAAATATTTCAAGGTTATATTGAATTTGATATAAAGTATCCACATTTTAATATGATATAAGTGTAGAATATTTATTATCATTAAATATAAATGAATGTTATTTAGTGATATCAGTTGTTACTCCCTTTCTATATATATTTTAGAAAAATTTGTTGATATTATGGTGATAGATGAGATTTTTTTTTTAAGCCAAGAAGTTCATGAGTTCAAATAAGTAAAATTTAGATTGTCAGATAGCTATTATGTATTATAGCATAACCTTTAATCTTGAACTTCTTCTTTCTTTTAAAAAATAGTCAGTATAAACAATATTCATCAAAATATAAAATCACAAACCAATTTTCTTTAAAAAACTTGTTTTTTATTATTATGACTATATGAAATTAATATCAAGAGCAACGTTTCGACTATTTACTTCCTTATAGTCTTTTTCAAGCCACTAAAATATAAAAAATAATAAAACAAATAAAATAAAACATAATACAATCATTAAACTCTACATATATTTCAAATCTTCTCAATACAAAAACATAAATTTAATATAAAACATTAGAACATTACCTTCCTCTATTTAAAACAACCTACAATTTAAACTTCTATTTAAAACACTCTGTTTAAATTATATTTAGATAAAATATCTCAAAAACCAGTCCCATCACCCACAACAATCAATTAGTTTTTTTCTTTTATTCCTATATTGTTTAAATTCCCTACTATAAAAATTTTTTTTTTTTCTACTATAAAAAAATTTTTATAGTAGGGAATTTAAACAATATAGGAATAAAAGAAAAAAACTAATTGATTGTTGTGAGTGATGGGACTGGTTTTTGAGATATTTTATCTAAATATAATTTAAACAGAGTGTTTTAAATAGAAGTTTAAATTGTAGGTTGTTTTAAATAGAGGAAGGTAATGTTCTAATGTTTTATATTAAATTTATGTTTTTGTATTGAGAAGATTTGAAATATATGTAGAGTTTAATGATTGTATTATGTTTTATTTTATTTGTTTTATTATTTTTTATATTTTAGTGGCTTGAAAAAGACTATAAGGAAGTAAATAGTCGAAACGTTGCTCTTGATATTAATTTCATATAGTCATAATAATAAAAAACAAGTTTTTTAAAGAAAATTGGTTTGTGATTTTATATTTTGATGAATACTATTATGTATTATAAGATTAAAAAAGGCTTGAATTTTTTTTTAGTTAAATAATTGCTTGTTGTAATAATGATTGGAGATGGTGAGCCCTTGATCTGTGATAATTACTATATAGAAATAAATATATATATATATATGGATTTTTTTTTTTTTGAGTATATAATATTATAGTTCTAGTAATAATGGATAATAGTAATAAAATATCAGTTAGTGGTAATTTTGATTTGAAGAATTTTATGAAAAAACTTTATGAGAGACTAGAATCTAGATTAAATACCCAATATGATAGACTAGAATCTAAATTAAAAACAATGGCTGATGAACTTAGAACTGAGAGGCAAGTCAATCCTAATAAAATTTCTAAGGAATTAAAAGATGAATTAAAAGCTCTGGTAGATAATAGTGTTATGAGTATAGACACAAAAGTTGATGAAGAAATGAAAGAATTAAAAGTGTCTGACAAAATCTGTAGTAAAAATCTTGATTTAGTTAATAAAAATGTTGAAGATAATAAATCATCTGTTGAGATAGTTAGTCAAAATGTTACAATAGTAGATCCTAATTTGAAAAATAAATTAGAGGAGAATAATAAATCACAAAATATTGAATTTAAAAGTATAGAAACTGAATCTAAGCCCTCAGTTGAGATAAATGATAAGGATATAGCAAATCATAAAGTATCTTTCAAAGTAAATGATAAATCTATTAAAGTAACTAGTACAGATTTGAAAAAGCATAAAGAACCTATTAGTTTAATTAGTAAAAGTATGGCAGAAAATAGACAACTTGTTAAAATAATAAGAAAAGCAAATCCAGAAGTAATTAAAATAGTTAATGAAAATATTAACTTATGTAGTAGTTTGGCAGAAGAAAACAAAGATTCTCTTAAATTAGTTAACAAGGATGTAAATGATAATGTATCATTTGATAAGATAGCAGAAGATGATTTAAGAAAAGTCAAATTTTTTATTAAATTAACTAGTAATGAAACCCAGTTATCTGTTGAAAAAATTAGTACAGATAGTGAGTTAATTCATGAAGAAATAGAGATTCAAAAGGAATCTGTTGAATTTGTTACTAAAAAACTAGAAGCAAATATACCATCTGTTGAGTTGATAGATGATAGAGAAAAAGATAAACCATTGATAGATTTAGTAAATGAAAAAAATTTTAAAAATGAAGAATTAAGTTGTGAAAGATTAAAGGACACTGTTGACAATTTAGAAATTGGACAGTTAGGTTTTCAATGGTTAGACATTAATGCTCTAGAGTTAGGAGAGATAAAAATGCATTATAATAAAATGAATGAAAGTGTTCAAACTTTAAAAGTTGAATTAAGTTCACCAGAAAAGATTAAAATTAACTCTCAAAAACTACTAGAAAGAACAGAATGTGTTTATCAAAGTCAATATCAAGAACAGTATCATGGTAATTTTGTGTGGTACAAAGAAAGCATATTTTTATATATATTAGAACATGAATATTTGAGTGATAATTTGTACCATAACTGCAATAGAAAAGACCTATTTTACAAGTATGCTAGTAGGACAAAGTTCGTAAGATATATCTTATTAAAATTTGAGAGAAATAAAAAAATATTCAATTTAAATATTGGTAGAAAGATTATTGATAAAGAAAAAGAAATTGGCAAAGCCAAAATTAAACTCAAATTTGAGAAGTTTTTCGATATTTCTTAATCAATTAGTTATTTGCAAAGACATTTTTTTTTTTTCGGTGGATTAGAGGGTATTGTAAATATCGATAAGTCGATATTATATTTTTTTAAATTGTCATTTGTTATTAAAAAAAAAAATCTCTTTAAGTTGATGTTTACATATGAAATATTTAAATTTTTCTTTTATGTTTATTAAATATAGTTATTATTTGAAGTTATTATTTTATTTATATATATTGATAGTACATCAATATGAACATTTAATTATTAAAATAAATAAGGACATATAAATTGTTGATTAAAAAAATTATTTTATTTGCAATGATTATTAAATGTAATAAATAATTATTTATGTATATTTTTAAAGATGTCAAATTTTCAATTTAATATTTTATATATATATACTTGATATTTTATTTTTATTTTAATGTTAATTGTTTTAAAAGAGAACATATATAACATGAGTTTTAAAATAGTATCTGCTGGCGCATGGAACGATAGCAACAACAATAAAGAAGCCATTATATATTATATTATTATTGGAATAGATATAGAACAAACAACTGAAAAATAAAGATTTTGTTGTACTTTAGTTCTATAAAATTTACTATTCTTCAAAATACTGAAATAACATATATATCTTATGGTAAATACATAAATTATGGCTTGCTAAGAAAAATATATTGCAGCTAGGAGCTGCGTCATCACATTCATTTATTTCAAGGCAATTTTCAATGGAACAACTAAATAAAAAAATTCAATGTATAAATTTCGTCGCATCTGGAGTTGAAACTTGATATAGCTATCTTAAATGTATAATCGTCAATTTAATCATAATCTGGAAGTAATTGGAATTGACATGCTGGATTTAATATTTCAATTTGTTTATTTATTTTTTTCAATGAAGGAAATTTTGAAAGGATAAAATATGCATGTGTCTAGGAATTAACAATTTTCTTTAACATAATAGTTTCTTCACCTTCGACAGAATGCATTCTAATAATAATAGTAAACGGATAAAGAAATAACTCATGGAGTAAATTAACTTTTAAAGGAAAACTAACTAAGGAACTTTTAAAAAGGTAGTAAAGAATTTTATATGTATAAATATATTTTTGAGATCGATATTTTTGGTTTGTTTATTTTATTTTTCATTATAAAATATAACGTTATATAAATAATCAATTTAAGCATCTTGTTTTATAATAATATTAAACGTATAACAGATGTTCAGACAATTTTCTTAAATAATTTAAAAATCTTAAAATGTAATTTATAGGTTGAAGTTATATATGAATTGTTATATTTATATTATAATGGTTAGGCAAAAATATGTCTTTATATATTTAATCTATATATACTTATTACAAGTATATACATATAGTTATTCTTTGTATTTATATTTAAAACATCAATATTATTTAAAGTTGAACTATAACATAAAATAAAGGATGTACTATTTGTTTTATAAATAATGCCTTTGTAATTATTTAAAAGAGCGATACTATATTATTCTTATTTTCTTTTAATGCCAAAGTTATTATGAAATTAATTGAATTTATAAATAATAAAAGATAATTTCATATTTCATTTATTATTTGGTTTGTAGATCACTTACACATATTATTATTCATTCAAATATTTAGAGATACATAAATTTACATAATTAGATGTGTATATTTGAATTTAGTAGAAGTCCCTTTGTTTCTGATATATATATATATATATATATTTGATTAGTTAGTCACATCAACCTTAAAAATAAATTATAAAGATAGGTCTCATTGCTTTACATGATTTTAGATTTGTTTTATGCATAGCTAGCTGGAAGGGCATTTAAACAATTTATTTAAATATAACCGGGATAATTTTGTCTTTCTTCAATTTAAATGGAATGCAGCAAGTACGTTCCATTACAATATATATATATATATATATATATATATATATATATATATATATATATATATATATATATATATATATATATATATATATATATATATATATATATAAAGTAGCTGAAAGAATTTGACTGCAGCTCAAATTAGTTGTAGTATAAAGTTGCACAATTAAAAAATGTTTAATAAAAAATAAATATATAAGCTATCAAGTGCATGTTTACATGCATACTAGATATAGTTTACATGTAACTAAAGTATACTGGTTCAAAAAAGTAAACTAAAATAGATCTTTAGACTTTATATATACTATGAATATATAATAAAATAAATGTATGTAAAATTACCAGTTGTATTAAAGGGAATTTTTTTCTTTTCTTTAATCATTTATAAAATAAATATCTAATGTAAAAGTATATTTTAAAGTATTTTACCACATGCTTTAGAATGAATATTTATTTATTCTTGTAATTAGATCCTGATACAGATATTTTTGGATTAACATGATCAAGACATTTTTTGAATATCAACCTTGATTATGTGGTAGGTGTTGAAGAAATCAAAAAATACATATTGGAAAGTATAATTAAGTGTGACAAGAAAAATGACAGCAGTCCAATCTAGTTTAATTCTTAATTCAAGAAGAATTGTAGAGTGATTGTATAAAGACAGAAGAAACTGACGTGAAAACAGATACTCACAGAATAGTTTGAATAGCTTAGATTGATGACTGTTTAAAAGTATTTTTGAATATTCCATTTATTGTAGTAAGTATGATAATATTAGATATCAAATAACTATTTACTTTGTGTGGCTAAAAAACTAAAAATCATACTGGTCAAAATACTTGAAATTATGCAATCAAATCCAGTGAAAAAAGTTAAAATTGCATAGGACACAAAACCCACATTATAAGAAAAAAGAAGACTATGCCATATGACCAACCAAGACCTACTGTATCCCATATCTATAATAATTAACACCCAAAGAAAATAAACACCATCAGACATGAATTACTAAACACTTATTTCTATATGTACTAAAAGTATGACATCTACAGAAAACTATAGCTTCCAACTTTACAAATTTAAGACAGTTGGTAAGATCTTATCATAATAATTATTATAACACCTTAAATGTAAACATTTATAACTATTATTCCTTTTTAATTGAATACTTTGTATTTATTATTTTTATCTGATAGCAGTTGCAAACTCATAAGCAACAAGCTCATATTACATTTATTGATTGTAAATAAATTGTTAGCTTATTTTGTTATTAATCAATTTAGCTTGCGTTTGTTATTTAAATTCATTTCAAACATAATTTAATAATATCCAGGAATCTTGAGAAGTCTTGTAATCCATTTCAGAAACATGAAGAGATAACAGTAATAATTTAAAACCATGATTGAATAATATTAAGATTTCCAAAAGTAAATTTTCTGTTTAGGAAATTTGATGATTTAATATTCATTTTCAATTGAATCTATCAATTTAATCTAGAAAATCAAATTAAAAATACTTTTGGAATAATTACACTTAACTTTACCGTAGTCTTAGGTTTTAAGATTACATCATCATTATTTCAGATGGTTGTTTAATATTATTGAATATATTTGAGTTTAAATATTTTATTTGAACTCTGTATTGAATAAATATATTTTGCATTTGAATTTATATTAAACATCACTACTAACCATTACTTTATTTATTATTTTCTTTTTTTATTTATTAATATATATAAGGGACTTGAACTCAGACTTTCAATCTCGCTACAGCTATCCAAACTTATACAACCAATATACATGCTGAACCAGTAATCATTAATTGATCCAGATTACTATATCTCATATATATCATTATATATATATATATATATATATATATATATATATATATATATATATATATATATATATATATATATATATATATATATATATATATATATATATATATATATATAAAATCAGTGCTCAGTTTATATAAAGATAAAAAAGTCTTCAGACTTTAATGGATAAGCTTCAATCTTCTCCACTCTCCATTTCTTCAGCCATCCATATTACTGAAATTCTGGTGATGGAATGCTGAAAGCCTTTGTTGAAGCCAATATTATTGTCATACCCATGCTGACTTCAAATTACTCTAGACCCCTCACAAATAGGATTTTAATACATCCATTTAAATACAAAGAAAAGATGGGTCAATTACAGGATGAAAATGTAATATTTAAATATAAATGCATTGTATTTACTGAACTTAATGTAGTAGAATGATGATATTGAATTTTGTAGTGTTGGAGTGTGGAGAGGATTAAAGTCTGTCTATTAAAGTTTGAATATTTTCTAATCTTAATATAAACTGTGGACTGACTATATTCTAATATTTTCATGGATAAATTATGATTTCATAAAATTTAAAACTTCTCAACTAATAGAATTTAAGTATGAGGAGAAACAAAAAGATAAAAATGATATTAAATTGTTGATTATTATTAATATTGGGGTTGTCTAATTCTCAACTGGTCTTAATGATTACTTACAAACCCATTTTGTCTTGAGCATTATTATACTTATTTTATTTAAATAATATTTTGGGTGCAATTTGAAATTTATAATTGCAGTTGTAATGTTATACGTGACTATTTATTAGTCTGCATTTAGAATAGGTTATATTTATCTGTTTAAAGAGGCTTATTTAAACCTCTTTGTATTAATAATTTCAATCCTTGTGGTCAAGATGTAATCTTTAGTGTCTATATAATTATGTTAGATCATTAATAAAGATGGGGTTTCACTTTCATTGTTAAAAAGTTGCCTTGACAGCACTTTGAAATTGTTGAATGGTTTTGATATTGGGACTGGTCCAAGTATTGACTGGTTTAATGATATATATATATATATATATATATATATTATATATTGTACCGGGTTCGAATAGGTGACTTTCGAAACACTGGGCTCTTAGGCAGAGAAAAACATACTCATAGAGTATGTATGCCCAAAAGATAGCTATAATATATATATATATATATATATATATATATATATATATATATATATATATATATATATAACTAGTGTTACATTTCCAGGACATAACTTCTTCTCGACTGTTCAGTTCAACACCAGAGTTCAAAGCCCTTTTTTGTTTATGTATAAACACAAGCGCCAGTTAATTATCCAAGAATGAATAAATAATGTGCTTTGAGCAATGGTCACTAACTCAATGCCTAATTATCCATGACTAGCTCAGCTGTCTTTAATAACTAATAGATTATACATAATTAGTGGTTAAAAGAATTGATAAAAGAATTGTAAAAGGAATTTATAAAAAGAATTGACTGACAAATAAAGTTTAATTTTTAAAGACAATTTATTAACTAACATTTACTAATTTTAAACATTTTATAATTCTAATAAAACACAAGCATATTTTAAATTAACATTTCTAAACTAGTTTAAATATTCTTGTAGATTTTAATAATAGAACACTGGTATTTATCTAATTTAACTAATAACACTGATATAATGATCACGCACATATTAACTCATACACTCACATATATAATAATAAAGTATTACATAACATTTGAAACTTAAACACACATAACAATAGTTCATTTTATATATGATATAGAGTCCAAATTACTTGTCTCTGTAGGATTTACGAATTACAGCAGTAGCTACTATATATAAAAGAGAACAATAAAATGTTTTACCTAGGATTTTTTGGAACGTGGATATTGCTTGTTGTTGGCTGCTTCTGACAGAGTATATCTAACCAGTTAGATTTGACGTTTCATGAAGAGATTTGATGCTAATCCATTGGTTTTATTCCTGAAGACAGTTGAACATTGGCAGAGGATTTCTGAGATGTTATGCAGACATTATTTCATGGGCAGGTTTTGATGATCTTGTTGGACTAAAGGGCTGAAGTAAGAGCGTATATTCCCAAAAGCTGATCAACACTGCATTTCTGTTTCTGGATACATAATATAAACTGCACTGTTATCTGAACTGAAACAAGACTGTCACTGGAAACTAGGCTGAACTGACATCTGATAAACATCTGGCTATTTATATATGTGAAGTGTTTTTGTTTTAATATCCTCCGGCAATATGTGTTGTTGAAATTCTTAATCCTTTGACGTGTTTTTGAAGATTGTTTAACTAGTAGTAGCTTTCATAAACATGTTGTTTTTGTATCTTTAATTAGTAGCCCACCACTAGTGTTGTTTTTTTTAAATCATTATTTAACTTAATAGCCATTGCCATGTTTTTTAATGATAATCTTCTTTAACTTTCATTTATATTTTTTTAATATTATTCTAACACGTATACATTTATTTACACTTGCACACATATATATATAATCTATTATAATAAGCTCGAATGAAAAGAGATTTATATTTTGAAGCTTTTAATTATTTATAGTTTACGAATACTAATAAGAAAAACTCTACTTCCTTTTATAAAACTTTTAGTTTGACTTTTCTTCTGATTAATTAATTGTAACTTTTATTACAAAAACTTTCACAAAAGATTTTTATTTTAAAACTCTGATTTTTTAATTTTACTTTTGACAGCAAACTGATTTTGTTTACTAAAGAAACCTTTTAGATTTTTTATAAGTTATTTATTATTTTTAATTTTTTTAAAAATAAAATTAATATGTGAAATTTCAATATTGGTACAATATATATATATAATCATTAAATGTCTGTATTTTTAAATCATATAATATTAACTCAAACAAAATTTATTTAACACAGTATTCAAAATTAAATAATATATTCTTTACCAGAAGTACTTTCAATTATTTCACTGACAATCTTTATCAACCATTAATACAAATGTACAGAAAATAAAAAATAAAAACTTGCTTTAACCATCATTCAATCCAGTCAAATTTCCCACAATTCTGTTGTTTTTATATTAGCTGATTGTCTATTCATTAAACCATTTCTATTCCTAGATATCATTATTGCCTCCTTAATTTTATGTTTTTCATTACATCTTTCAATTTGAATAATTTTTACATCTCTATTATTAAATTTAAAACCATAATTACATGATTTATTATGATCAAAAATAATTGATGGAGTATTCATATTTACTGAAGATATATTTTCTTTCTGTACTTATTTATATAATGTCTTATGATCATTATATCATTTTTGTAATGTACACTTTGATTCCCCTATATATTTCATTCCACAACCATATTCCAATATATATATATATATATATATATATATATATATATATATATATATATATATATATATATATATATATATATATATATATATATATATATATATATAACATAACTTAATTCAAACTTAGAAATCTTGGCTTTAGAGTTATTTGTCATATCATTTATATTATCTATTTCCTTTTTCTCTTCAAATAATATAAATATGATAAATAACTCTAAAGCCAAGATTTCTAAGTTTGAATTAAGTTCTGTTATATATATATGTTGGAATGTAGTTGTGGAATGAAATATATAGGGGAATCAAAATGTACATTACAAAAATGATATAATGATCATAAGACATTATACAAATGTGTACATAAAGAAAATATATCTTCAGTAAATACGAATACTCCATCAATTATTTTTGATCATAATAAAGCATGTAATGGTGGTTTTAAATTTAATAATAGAGATGTAAAAATTATTCAAATTGAAAGATGTAATGAAAAACATAAAATTAAGGAGGTAATGATGATATCTAGGAATAGAAATGGTTTAATGAATAGACAATCAGCTAATATAAAAGCAATAGAATTGTGGGAAAATTGAATGGATTGAATGATGGTTAATGCAAGTTTTTATTTTCTGTACATTTGTATTAATGGTTGATAAAGATTGTCAGTGAAACAATTTAATTTTGAATACTGTGTTAAATAAATTTTGTTTGAGTTATATATATATATATATATATATATATATATATATATATATATATATATATATATATATATATATATATATATATATATATATATATATATATATATATATATATATATATAATTTTTCAAAACACTTTTAGATTTTGATCATCCAATTATAGTCATTAAAAAATATTTTCAACCCAATGTGAACACTTGAGAGTTATATTTGTTTCCACATAACTGAGATAGCCTGTTTACAATATATAATATATTATGAAACATTAGTATATATTTTTTTGTTTACAACTATAATTTGAAATATAGTACTGTTATTTTTGTGAATAAAAAAAGATAAATAATATAACAAAGTTATTTGTTGGATATGTGTTATGTCATTACACATCTTCAGACAATCTATATTAAATAGTCAAATTATTCCACAGATATAGAAAAAGTTGTAGATAAATTTTATCTTTAGTAAAGTAAAATAAATGAATAAAATCTAACTTAATTTAAAATGAATTAACAATTTTTTAGAATAAGTGTTTTCTGAAAAATAAAACTTAGGAGATAACTTTCTATAGTATTTACTTTATTTTTTTTTATTATGATAATCTTGCTATAACAATTTATTTTAACTTAGCTGTAATTAATCTTATAAATCTTTCAAAAAAATTATTTCCATATACAATGAATCTAAATAAAAAAAAATCTATCATAAAAGATGAATGTCAGAAACAGATTTAAATTTTATTCTAAAAGATGTGTTTTAAAAAAGATTAAAAATATGATTGACATGTTGTAACTTGTTACTATAAGTTACAAACTATTTCCCCCAAAATAATTGAATAAAATATCTTGTTAAGTATCAGTTACTAGATAGTTCTGAAAAAAAATTTAAAATATGCTTAAAAAAGAAAAGAAATCATTTAATAAATTATAAATAGATAATATATTATGGGTAAACTTCTCATAATACTAAATTGATCTAATTTTTTTCTAGAATAATCACAAAAACTCTTAGAAGAATACATTTAAAATATTATATTTTAATAAGTGGGACTTTTACTGAACATTTTATAACTTTTTTAATATGTGGTTTGTAGATTTATATAATATAAAGTATTTCAAAGACACAATATTAGGAAATTTAAAAGTATTATGGAGACTTACTATTCAATGGAAATTTAAAGGCATGTATTATTTCATATTATTGATTCATGTTGGTTCTCTATTTTTATAGAAATTTTTGAAAAAATGATAATAAAAATTATATGATACTTTAATTTTGTAATTGTTGTCAAAATCTAAATACTGAAAAAAATCAATAGAATGAATTATTGTAATCAGTTTTTATCATGCAGTGGACATTTTATATCCATATAATTTGGTTCCAAGGCTTTCCTTAAATAAAATGTCTTAGATTTTGTTATTCACATATGTAGTTTTTATATAATTTACTAACACAGTATTTGTATATCATTTAATCAAAAATGGATTACATCCTACACACATATGCTGTAATGTTGTTTTAATACCTCAATGACGTTTTGCTGCACAAAATAGAACTTTGAAAAAAAACAAGTGTGGCCATTTTATTTTTTACCAAAATTCACCTTTATAGACCAATCTAAAGTGTCTTGGAATGAGAGTGTGAGAGTGTTCCATTAGTCACTTTACATCCAGTAACTTTATTATATTTTATTAGCAATCACAAAATCTTCCAATTTATTGCCTGTTAACATTATAAAATATTAGAAACTATGTAACTCTCTATTTAATTTACTAACACAGTATTTGTATGTAATTTTACTCACAAAAGAATTGCACCCTATACATTATTTCTATTATTTTATAGTATTAACAGATAGTAAACAATATATCACAATTGTTAATGAATACAATAAAGTTAAAAAAAATAAAATTTCAATCTCTCATTCAAACATTTTAGATTGGCCTATATAAATTAATTTAGGTAGAAAGATAAGATGTCAGTTTATTTTTTTAAAAGTATATTGTTTATAAAGCATGTACAAATGTTTCTAACATTAAAATATCTTTAAAAATTATTAATTTTATTTTTCTAAATAATTAATTTCTAAAACCATGGGAGAATAAAAAGATATCTGTCTTCCCATTCAATTGGGGCAGTTCATTAATAAAATTCCAGGGGTAACAACAAAATGTTTTATATAATCAAACTGTTGTATTACAGTAAGGTATAAAATATTATGTTGTTAAAATCTAGGATTTCATCTATTTATTTGTGATGAATACAAACCCCATGATGTGTATATGGATGTCATATTTCTGATAAATGAATTTTATTAGATTGATTAATTTAACTTCTATGTGATATTAAGCAATTGAAATTTTACTTTATTGATTTGGAAAAATGCTAGTATTTATTACTCATTTGGATGTAACTGAATTTCATAAATTATTACCCATAAAAATAAAGCCAGTAATGTGCAGATTTTGCATCAACCAAGTATCTGTTATTTTAAAAAGTTGGATATATTTATATACTTGAGAAAAAAATACAGGATTTAAAAACAAAGTAATTGAATTCAAACTCTTGATTGTTATTATTTATGGTTGTTTTTCTATTTCAAGAATTGTGTCTACACATTGGAATCAAAAACACCAAAACAGGACTACAAGAAACCAGTTGATAAAAATGAAGAATGAGACTTTTTACTTGTGGTATAATAACTCTGTATTATTATTATTGATTTGAACTCTTATCTGATGATATAGATTAATTTATGACCCAATGTTCTCAAATGTTCATTTTTTTTTAAATTTTAAGATTTACCTTGGGATATTTATATAGAAGGGTTTGAATACAATATATTTTCATGTTGATTTAATTATTTAGAAATTATATTACTGAATAAATGAAAATCAATTTTCTTTGAACACATTTTTTATTATCATTGTATATTCTATTTAAGTCTAAGGAAGACATTTGAACCTCTCCTTCAGTTTATATATATATATATATATATATATATATATATATATATATATATATATATATATATATATATATATATATATATATATATATATATATATAAAATATTTTCATACAACACACTTTTGAGTTTCAAAAATATATTTATTTATTATTCATTATTGATCTTTATATAGTTATAGATGACCAAAGCAATCATATATTAAAGAAAAATAGTATTTGTACATTTAACTGTCCACAATTTTAGTCAATTGCATACATTGTTTGTTTTTGTTTTGTTTTTTTAGTTTATTTAGATATAAATTATGTATTGTTATTACATTGAAATATTTGATTATTTATTTAAGTAAATATATTGGGTGTAAAAATAATTTCATTAGTTCATTAAGGACTTGCTTATCTTGTCCAGTTAATAAAATCTTAATATATTTCAGTTTGTCATTAGTCAAAATGATCTGCCTTAATTATCTCTAAACTTCTTAAATGTGAATCATAAATTTTACAAATTATTATAAATTAAAATCTATCTTTGTCTTGGACAACTGCCAATAATCATTTTATATAGTTTAATTGTTACAAAATCCATTTTAATAATTGATTTACCAGAAAATTGAAATAGATATATAGGATTAGTTGATCATGATTCAGTGAATATCCAATAGAAACCTATTGTATATTTGATATATGACTGGATATTATAAAATGCAAGATTATCTAATAGATTTATTGATAATGAGTTCTTGTACAGTGTTTCATTTTAATGCATAACTTAAGCAATAATTGTATATTGATATAAATAAGACTATAGATAAATTATTAATACTATGTGAGATTTTATAAAACTTGATATAAAACTGATTAATAGTTTTGTTTTATGTAAACATTAGAGACATTGTAAGTTTATAAAGCATTCTCAAAATATTGTTGTAACCATTTAGAAACTAGTTGATTTAGGTAGGAAATATCATTAAATTTTAATGTAAATTTACATTACTATATGTAGTATTTGATTGGTAAGACAATATCAGAACATAGTTATTTATTGATTTAAATTTGGTTTTATTTAATTATAAATTAAATAGATATCTTAGGCATATATCATTGTTTAGGACAATGATGTATGACTTCACTGCTTATTATAGTTTATTTTGGGATAGTGAATAAATTTGGCAATATCTGATGTGATGATCTTGTTTTCTTTCTTTTGTTTTAAATACTATCTTAATGAATTAGGATTTAATAAAGATTGCCATTGATATTTTATTTTAGTATAGTGGACAATCCAAATAATTATTTATTGGAAATATTGACATTGCATAGTGTTATCAGATAGATGATTTTATACAGATCATAACAGAATTACTATTTATTGATGCATATTTTGCTCTGTTATAAATAATATTTAAACCATAATGGCATTTCTCCATTATCTTTTATATTCATTTCATGTCCGTTATAGATGGTTATGTAAAAACCTATAGAGCAATTTCTTTTGTTTCATGACAAATCCTAACCAAACCAATGTAGAAGGATAATTGAATAGAAGATCCATTATTATTGTTACAAAATGGCTATACAATGTTGGACAATGATGATCATATACAAGCGGCAAATGTTACCAAATGTCACATCAACTTTGGGACTGTTACAATATGGCACTCCATATTTAGGCTAGATTTATATTATTATAAATGTCTCAATTCTGATACATACTGTAGTTTTTGTATTCTTATTCCATATTCTAATCATTATTCCAGTACAAAATGGTGACCAATGATTGAGTTATGTTTTTATTTAGATTATATTAATCATTTCCCAGTGCAATCGTCATTTTTATTTCTATACAATACATTAAGATATCAACACTAATAAAATTGCTGACTTTTTTCTCTATTATTCTTGTAATAAAATTATTGTAACCTAAATAATATTAAATTCATTATTTAGAATTTAAATCATTGATTATTAAATAAGTATCTAGTAACTATTATTTTAAAAATAAGAATATGAGGGAAAATATACTATAAATATTTTTACTTAGCAGTTGGCAATTCTAGTGAGTAATTCCTTTTATGATGTGATTGGATGTATCAGATTGTGTTACAAAATCAAGCGAGTTGCAATGTGAACTACAATTTTATTTGTCTACCAATTTTTTTTTTTTTAGACTTTAGGCAAATAAATCATTAAAATTAAAATAAGGAATGTTGTGGCTTCATATTGAATGTCAAAATCTAAATTAATGAATATAACAAACAGATTATACCAATTCATATATTACTCAAATTAAAATTAAAATTCACTATGAATAATAAACCATTGGTAATATATTTTTAATTTGAATTTGGTTTGTAATTTAATTGTGAATTGATGTGTTTGAATTATAGTTAGATAGATAGATAAATAGTTAGATGGATAGACAAATGAATAGATAAATAAATATTATAGATAAAAAATAAAATTAAACAATCTCAAATAATTCGCTGTGGGAGTAATAATATGGGTAAAAAATATCCTATATGTAATTCCCAGCATGATAAATACATTTCCAACACCATCTTTCAGAGATTTAATAATAAAAATATTATACTCACCAGGCATTCTGACTGCTAAAATAGCAAGATTTTCGCACTGTTCCACTAATGCTTTATTGTTTACATAATGATCACAAAATATTCATTGATCAAACAATAACTGGATGGCTAGTTAGATTCACTACGGTCAAATATCTTAAAAAATCGTGAAAATATTTTTTTTCAAGTTTCAAATAAGTTTATTATTTTCATTTTTTAGACAGAATTCAAGCACCCATGTTGCAATAATGGCAGGTTGGATGCTCTAATCACTAATTCATTAGAATTTTTTAAAAATAATTATTATAAAGTGTAGATGTATTCTAGTGCAAACTTATTTATCAATTATTTAAAATAATATGTAAAATTCATATAGATTTTGTCTTCTTTTTCTTTTTGTAAACTTTATGAATTTATTGTCATTTTTATAAACATATCTATCACAATAAACATAGTAACATGATACAAATATAGCTACATTTTAAACATTTTCTATATATATTTTGAAAAGACCTGTGCTATACTATAATGTCTCTGCCTGCCATTTAATGAACTAGCTTTGAATCAGAATTTAAAATTTTCAGATTCTAAAACAATCTTAGAACTATTTTTTCAAGTAGTCATTATCCAAACCAAATTGTTATGCATTATGTGTGATAAGTATATTACTAACTAAAACAGGCAAAACTCTCTATATTTATTGCCACTCAGTGCAAGCCAGAGTAATCAATGAATGCCAGAAGGCTTGTGCATAAAATCCCCATCTAGTGCCTATTCATCCAATATCCCCAGATTAGTTTCTGGCCTGTGTCCTTCATCAGTGAGTTAAGTAGAGATAAAAGGTGACTTCTGGAAGGTTACATTAGATGCTAAGATGTAGGTGCAGTGCTTTCAAATCAAGGCTCCTCACTGATGAAAGCTACAAGCCAGAAACTAGTTCTGGGGATATTGGATGAGTAGGCACTACATGGGGATTTTATGCACAAACCTTCTGGCATCCATTGATTACTCTGGCTTGCACTGAGTGGCAATATATATAGAGAGAGTTTTGCATGTTTTAATAAGTTAAGAGCAAGCATAATAAATAGTGATTATGTGATGTTTATTATATTACTAATTATTTTTAGCAGAAACTAGAAGAAGCATACACATTTTTAAGCAGCTACTGATCAGCTATGACAAATCTGGTAATAATTGTTTTTGTTTTTATTGTTACTTTTTGAAAGATCTTTGCTTCATGCATAACTATTTTACAGATGGTTTTGTCATTTTGTGCTTTTACTTTACATATTTATATAATTTGATGTGGCTGAATCAATAATAAGTGTATGTTAATTTATTGATTTTATATTAGTAGTAACTTGAGAACTAAATATTCCTGGATCTAAACTCAATTACTCAATATTGTTACTAAAAGTTCATATAATTTCCTATTTGTTAATCATTTGATTATATTTAGTAAGATCATTAACAAAAAGTCATTCTAATTCTCAACTAGAATTTTTAATTACTGTATAAAAATTTTTTTAGACAATACATAAAAAAATTGAACAAATTTCAGAAGTTGGAAACAAATAATTGTAGACTGGTATTTAACTGAAAACTCTAAACGAATGCTTTAGCTTGATAGTGTTTTAAAATGGTTTAAAATATCAAGTTAAATAAACAATTAACATTTGCATAGAATATGAAATAAATACTCAGCATTAATTAATTTTGTAATCTTGTAGTACAAAAACAATAGGTATTTAATTAACTGGAATACAATTAATATTTATAGAAAATATATTAGATATATTTTACACAAAAAAATATCAAACAAAATTTATACGTAATTAAAAAATCGGACTTAACTGTATAAAATTAATATGCTAAAAATAAAGAATATAAATAAATACTAGCTATAGCTAGCTTATAATATATGAACTATATCTAATATTATTTTATTAAATTGAAAAAAAAATGCTATTGGGAATGGCATCTATATGGTATGCTACTTATATCTTATATTTATTTATAGCTTTTATTTTTGATATATTGTTTTCTATGACTGTTTTATATTTATAATACTAATAAATTATATAATTCAAATCAATAATTCTATGTTTCTAAGTATCCCTGTCTGATTGTATGCATACAGTGGATGAACAAAATATTTGTCTGAAGGTTTGTAATGATGGTATATTATTAGATATTGGACTATTTAAATCATCTATGAGTTAATGTTGAATGTATTCACACCTTCAGATTCTTGAATATCGAATTTAAGGCAAACACTCTACCATCTGAAATATTCTGTCAAAGCCAGTTGATATAGCATTTGCTTTAAATTCAATATTCCAGAATCTAAAGATACAAGTTCAACTTCAACATGAATATTGTCACTGTGCATATAGGCCAGCAACACCCGAGGAAGAGTGGAGAATAATACTACTCAAAACATTGTGTAATTACTAACCTGTATTGTCTATTTGTGTGTTATTACTAACAAGTTGTTTGTATTTGGAAAGCTTAAATAAAATTTAAAATTTTCAACACATTCAACATTAACTCATTGATAATGGAAATAGTCAAACATATCAGATCTGATGAACAAAATACTTTCAAAAATTTTATTTCTTTTATTAATATGATACAAGACGATTACTTGCATCAAAATTGCTTTTATTTTATGTGAGATAAAATTATATAACATTATATTAATGTCTAGATAAATAAATATTAAGGCATTATATTATTTAAAAAAGTCAATAGCTCATATTAACATCTAAGTTTTGCTGTTCAAGTATGAATGAGAAGATTTAATAGACTTACATAAGATATTAAAAGAAATATACAAATAAATAGAATTATCTTTAAACAAACGTTAATGACTTATTTCCCAAAATAACAAAGAAACTTTTGTTGTATCATTATCTTGCAAAATATTTATGCTTGAAGAAAATCAAGTTGTGATTTGGTCAGCAACCAAATATCTTCCAGTATCTATTGTTCAACCTTTAATCTTGTGTCATCACCAAGTCCATATCAGAAATCATTAACTTTGACCGGCATCAAATTATAAGTTTTTGTTATTAACAAAATAAATTAATTTGTTTGCTGTGATTTGTTCAGCTGTGAATTTATATTTCTTTATAATATCTTTCAATAAGCACTGTTATCTGACGGAAGCTGTTTCTAGTAGACTTCATTTTCTAATTTTTCATAAATGTAATCAATACCTTTGAGTGTTTGTTTTTGAAACATTAAACTAATCATAAGTTTTGGATTCTAGTACTCAATTAATAATACCAACCAATTTGCTATTTCTAAACTTAGTTAAGTCCAACATTTGATTACATGGAATTTGAAACTAATATTACTTTTCTGTCAGATATTGTTTATCATATATATATATTATAAAAAAATGTTATATTAATATATACTTTTCTGTCAGATATTGTTTATCATATATATATATTATAAAAAAATGTTATATTAATATATAGGCTTATTGCAAAACAACGTGATGTAAAAAAGTGGTGATACATATTTCCTTATTAGTTCACTCTCTGTTTATCATATATATATATATATTATAAAAAAATGTTATATTAATATATAGGCTTATTGCAAAACAACGTGATGTAAAAAAGTGGTAATACATATTTCCTTATTAGTTCAATCTCTGTATAATATACAAATATACCAACATAATGCAGTTTCATATATATATATGTATGTGTGTCATAGACAAAAAAAAATTCACAGAAAAAAATTTGTTGAAGTATTTGCAAATATGTTCCAATTATTTTTTTTTTTTTACAATAATAGCTTTCCTTTTATATGATCTTTTGATTTTTAACTTGTTAATTATACATTGAAATCCATTTATTATATAAATCGCTTTAATTGTGCTTCTAATTTTTTTTAAAAAAAGAATGCATTCTTTAAAAACAAATCTATTAGAAACTAATACAACACTAATGCTCACGGAGATGGAAAGTTATATAAATTATTCATAAATGATTTATAAAAACTTTTTTGTGAAATAATGTTTTAAATCAAACTTCAGTTTTATTATAGTCTCTAAGCATTTGTTGTTTCATCTTTTAATTTTCATTTCATTTATTATTCTAACTAAAAAAATATATAGTGGAGATCACGTGACATTTTTTTTTTTTTTGTATTACTTAAACTTTTAATTCTGAAAGTAATAATACATTATGCATCATGGATAGGTGAAAGGTTAATTTCTCTTTGGGATTAATAATAAAAAATATATTCCTTAAGATTTAGAAAAGAGACTATTTATATCTAAAAAAAGACTTTATTAAAATATTAATATTTTATTTCAGGATTTGTGTTAAGATATTAATGGAAAAATAATATATAGGCTAGCCCTAATGTTTTAAACTCAGTTTTAAGAAAAAAATATTGGTCACTATTTGAAAAACAGAACCAAAAAATAAATTTTGACATTAGTATCATTTTTAATAGTTAAATAAATAAATAAATTATCTAGCAAATTTCATTATATTTTTAAATAATTATAAATATTAGTATTTTCAAACTCACCAATATAAGGATCAAATAAATTAATGCTTAAATTATTCTATAACAATTAATAATAAGCAAACTGGAAAAATAAAGTAATGATGTACATATTTAAGAAATTTAAAACAAAACTGACATTAATATTTTTTTTTTCTGACATTAATAATTACAGGTTTATCACATACACATATAAACGTTAGAACTTATCTCAACTCAAACCATTTAAAAAACAAGTTTGTTAAAAAAAAGTGGTTATAGAAACATTTCCAAATATTAAGAGAGATTTAAAAAAGATAAATGAATGAGTTACTATTATGTTTTGTATTTGTAGATTATGAAAAAGCATTTGACTTTACAAACATTTATGCTGTGATTAAAAATTTGATCATTTTGCTATATCTCCAGGATATTAATAAATTCTGAAGAATATTTATTAAATGTAACAACAGTGATTAGATTCTTTCATGACAGTAAGAAACTCTACATGATATTTCATATCTTCAAAACTTTTTACCATAATTTTACTTCATCGATTCGTGAAATGTTTTGAGATGAAAACAAAAGTAAAAAAAAAAAAAATGCTAAAAAAAAGAACAAATAATTTGGAATTACTTTTTTATATAATAAAACAATAAATATTGATAATAATGAATTAGAAATAATTAACAACTATATATCTATATATCTTGATGAGATTATTAATACAAATAAAAAAATTATGAAAAAAGTTATTCAAGAAATAAATAGGAGTATAATGTTTTTTTGCTATAAATAACTGAATATTAAAAAAAATGATTATATGCTTGAACGAATTTTTTTTATGCAACTCACCAGTTTTTAAATATAAATCTGAAATTTTTTTACTACAAAAATTCCACACAACAAAATATAAAAAGGATGTATATTAGAAATCAAAAAAAAAAGATTGAAAGCAAACTACATGGATAAGAAAATGATGATTATTGAAGTAATTAAGAGATTGAAGTGGAACTGGGCTAGATATATTTTTAAAATAGATATTAATAGATGAATCTCAAATAATTATAAAAACTATAAAAATAACTCATGTGTAAGACAGAGGAAAGAGATTAAATATAATTACTGAAATGTTGTGAAAAAGAGAATGGATTAGGCACTGACAGACCTTAATCCATCTGTGGATTGATAATGATTGAAAGTTATAAAAATAGATTATTATGTTGGTGTAGTTTGAACTGTATAATGCAGGAATTTTAAGAAAATATATAAAAAAATTTGATTTCTCAGACGTGAACAATTATCAATCTAGAAATTTGTAAATTTCTGATGAATTCTGCTATTATTATAATGCAAAAAGTATTCAAAAATAGCATATTTCAGTTCATTTTTACATTTATTTAAATATTAATTTTACTCATTTAATTAAAATGTAGTTTTTTATTATAATACAAAAGTTCTTAAATTGATTATTATTTAAATAACGCTTTTAAAAAGTCTCAGTTCCAGTTAATTAAAAGAAATTGTCATGGTCAATCTGCCACATAAATAATCAAATATCACATGATTCCAAATTAACCAATCATATAATTATTTCTATTTGTTGATAGGGTATGTCAAAAATATTTTTTTAAACAGAAATTATGTGTTAACTGATCATTATTTATGAAAGCCCAATAGTAGTAAAATATCTTGGCTTATTAGCTGTGACAATAATGTAAGTTTCGATATTGAATGAATTTAATTTTTTTTACACAATTATGAATTTAAAAATAAACTTCATTTTTTTCCTACATAGTTTATCCACAGTTGATTTCCCAAGCTATCAACTTATTATTTGGTAATTTGGCATTTTTGACAGAATAAAACAAGGGGGAACCCCAAAAAAGCCTTCACAAGATGTCAGTTGATTAACCTAGTTTTGTCTCCTTTTCACTAGCATTCAGAAAGATAAAGTATGTATATATATATAGATTTACATGGGCTATTTGGGGCTGTTTTTCATAGAAGTAAAAATATTTATTTTTTTATTAGTGTTCTAATTTTATTATCTGCTGAGAGTAGAGTAATGTCCCCTTTTAATGTTTTCTACCAAACTTTGGGGGGGGGGGGAATCTTGATTTTATCACTTTATCTCTAGAAAGATCTTTTCTTCTCAATGTATGCTTTTTAAAAGAATGCATTTACCTTTAGGAATTCTTAAAAACTGATCTAATTCATAGATTTTCATCATTTTTAAGCTATCATATATCTTCTTTTAATTTTTTAAAATTTTAATCAAATATTTTAGAAATATAATTATTGATAAAGGCATTTATACCATTTTTATCTTATTTAATCATATTCATTTCAAAAATTAATATAAATGTTTCTTGCACAGAATAAAAATTTCAAATTATTTAAAGCATTAAATTCATTTCCAATGCAAAGTATCAATTCAAAGAGCAAACATTAAAAAAAAGTATTATGTTAGTCTGTTAGTGTAAAAAATAATAAATTTTAATTACTAGTGCATTTTCCAAAGCATAGTCACTTATCTATTTATTTTCTATCATCCTTACAGTCTTGAAGTCAATTCATAATACAAAACACATGAATAAGCTGCTTTACCCTTATATTAGTGTTTGCTTTTGATTTTCTATAGTAAACACATAGTCAATTCAGAATTTTGCATTTCATATTGTACAGAATTTTCTGAAATTTTGGAGAGAAATCAATTCTATAATTACTGTTATTAATTAATTGATTGAAAGTGTCTAGTGAGTTAAAACTAACATTATATATGTTTTCACCTATATTTTTCATTTTTATTATCAAAAGCTTATATGGAAATACCAACCAATATTTCTTTTTTAGATGAGTAATTTTATTATCAGCCTTTTGTCTATCATAAAATCTTTTACTATATTTAAATAATGTGCATTTAAGGTTATTAATGAATAATAAAGAAGATAGAAAAAAAATAAAATAATATCTACATAGTTTGTACATGATCGAATGGTAAGATTAAGATTTAGTATGTTTGCTATCCAGATTCAAACAAAAGTACATTAGTATATACATATGTGTAACAGAAAAAATAATTGTAATATGTTTTTAGAATATCTCCATATTTTTGTTTACATGAACATAAAAATAGTTGAAGTGTTATGAGTGATAGAAAATAAAAGACTAAAGAGATTCAGTGTATTAATCAAACACAAAAAAGCCAGAGTACAGTTTGGAGCATCTGAAAAGAAATTATAATTTAAAATATATTTTGTTGTTGTTGTGTTGCAGTAGTCCTGATAGTGGTAGTGGTAATAGTAGTAGTGGTAGCAATATTGACAGCAGCAGGGTTAGAAGAAGCAGCAGCACAATATCATTCATCCTTTGAAAAATGTTCTCTACACTAAAAATGCTTTAAATAACAAGTTTTTTTTTTAAATCTTTGCATTAATGCAAATATTACTACAATTAAGTTAAGAAGTTTAATTTACTTTCAAAAAATATATTTTATTCATTTATAGAGCAAGGTACATAATTGCGTATACAGGCAATAGTTAGAGATGCTGTTAACAAGCATTGTCTGCAATGGGTTTACAGGGATACAGTTCAAATAGGATGGTTAGGAGGTATGTCATAACATCCCTGTCATCACAGCAATAGGGGGAGAATCCGTCCTGACAAGGCCAGAGGCATTGTCCATAGAATGAAACGAAATGTCTTGAAACTTATATTTTTAGTTGATCCCAGGTCTGAATCACCAACTGTTCTGGGCAAGTTCTCTTGTCAATCTCCCTAGCCTTCCATATGAAATTTATAAGGAGGTCCTTGGGACTATGGTTGATCCCACTTTCAAACAATAGTTTGCAATGCATAGTCCAAATCCCGAAGTTGACAAATGAAGCCAGCCGAATTCTGGCAAAAAGCTTCTTTTCAAAGGCCAGAGGAATTATTACCTAAGCCAGGTCAGGTACAGACATTTTCCTCAGAATCATGGCATGGAGACGAGACCATGAATCACAATGGAACAGAATGTGGTCCATGGTCTCTTCCTGCTTCCCACACATTGGACACAGGTATTAATGTTATAGCCTCTATGATGAAATAAAAAGGACCCTGTGGGAAGGGCCTTAAGGTTGACCTTGAGCAGGAAGTCTACATACTTGGGCTCAAGTCTGATGAATTGTGTCCATTTGGCAAGTCTGGAGATAGAAATTGAGAGCAAGATGGGGATACATGTTTTCTCTTTGAACATTAGGCAGTATGTGTCCCAGTAAGTAAGTTTTGACTGAAAATAGGGAGCTGGAGGTCTTGATACATGATAGGACATCTGTCACTTGTTGTTGGATCCAAAGCCTTCTCAATGTGGGTGGGGGGTCTATTGGTAGGTTTGACCCTTTCTACAGTAACTGGGCACTCAATGTCAGAATGAGAATTCAATAGTCTAACCAGAATATTGTAGGTCCTTTGAATTTAGAAGAATTTAATGGCATGTAAGGCCAGTCCACTCAGGGTTTAGGCTTCTGTAAAATGTTTAAGCTGATGACTGGGCCCCCCTTTCCCCAGCATAGTTTCCTACAAAGTGTCTCGATTCTTTTAATGAAGGTGCTGGTAGGTGAAAAGCTGGCCAGGCCTGGTTATATGTGATTTTGGGAAGTATTACTGAATTCAGCAAGGCAACCTTGCCCAAAAGGGAAAGATAAATTTTTGATAGTGAGTTAACTGTTTTCTCGATTTTGGTGAATAGATTCCTCTCCATGTCTCTCCTCATGACTGAGGGGGAGGAGAAGCAAGATGGAATCCCAGGAAGCTCTGGAGGGCAGCTTTGAATTTTCCTTGAATTTGCTTCCCTGTCAGGATGGATCACATTGCCAATTTGCATTCATTGACCTCAAGACCAAATATGAGAGCAAACTGGTCTAGGAGCTCTTCAAGTCTTGCAAACTCCCTGCTAGAAGAGAGAAACACTACCACATCATCCATATAGGTAATGTGTTGTATGCACTCTCCAAGCACAGGAATGGCTATCCTTGGGAGGGCAGCCTCGATGATTCTCGATTTTGGTGAATAGCTTCCTCTCCATGTCTCTCCTCATACTGAGGGGGAGGAAAAGCAAGATTGAATCCCAGGAAGCTATGGAGGGCTGCTTTGAATTTGCCTTGGATTTGCTTCCCTATCAGGATGGACCACATTGCCGATTTGCATTCATTGACCTCAAGACCAAATATGCGAGCAAACTGGTCTAGGAGCTCTTCAAGTCTTGCGAGCTCCCTGCTAGAGGAGAGCAACACCACCACATCATCAATATAGGTAATGTGTTGTATGCACTCTCCAAGCACAGGAATGGCTATCCCTGGAAGGGCAGCCTCAATGCTTAGAAATAGAGGGTTCACATAGGCTGTGAAGAGAAGGATGCTCAGTGGTGAGCCCTGTGGGATGGAAACACAAGGCCTAAATCCTGGAGATACTCAGCCATCCAATGAGAGAAAAACCTCCCTATTTTGTAGGGTTCTCTATAATCTGAAGGTATGCCTTGGGCACTTTGAGCCTCTCCAGTATACCAAGCAATATGTCAATTCTGACGCAGTCAAAAGCTCCAGCAAAGTCAAGCTGAACCACGACTGGCTGGGATTTTCTTCTGCGAACATGATCAATGATGAGGCAAAATCAGCTGACAGCATCAGCAGTCGAGCAACCTTTCTTTGCAAATTGATAAGGAGAGAGATATTCTATGATATTATCTTGGATCTCTTCTTTATAAGGCCTTCAATAACCTTTATCATGAGTGGCACTATGGAAATAGGTCAAAGGTTCTCAAGAACCAGTGGACCCTCAGGGTTCTTGATGAGAGGAACCATAGTGATTGGACATATGTCCAAGGCTTTCTGACTGTCATTAGCAAGGAAATTTATGATGTTTAGTATAATTGGTACGGTAAATGTGCGCAGATGGAATAAAAGAAATTTTGGCATGCAGGCCAGGTTGGATATTGTCCAGGAGGGACCTTAGTCTCTGTAGAATTCACCCTTCTGTAATTTTGTGGGGGGCAGTGTCAAACGAAGCAAATTTTTTCTGGGCATTAGTTATCCCCAATGGCTGAAATTTTAGGGAATAAAACTCCCTGATTCTGGCCAACATGGAAGATCCAGAGTAGCAGTTTCCTTGAACCTCAATCAATATGGGGGCTCGGGATCTTTTGCCTGAGCCAAGGGCCCAGCGAAGGTACCCTCTGGTCCAGCAATGCTGATGTAGGTATTGATGGGCCCTCTTAATCACAATGTACTCAGGAAGGGAAGATTGTGCTGATTTATATTTTGCTTTCAAGGAATTATGTGCAGGATATTCTGTTCCTCAAGAGACAGATTGTGCAGAACTCTGGCAATCTCATCCAGCTCAGCCACTAGTTAGGGACCTTTGGTTTTAAGGGTGCATTGATTTATTAGATAGCATATTAACAAAGGCCATCCATGCTCCAAAGGAGGAAGAGACATGATCTCTAGATGGCGGAAAGCAATGTAGGCCTCAGAGACCAGTTGGGTTGTAGTATTCGATCTAGTCAGCATTCTCATATTGTAGGGAAAATTGATTGTTGGAATTATAGTATTTTGATACCTGAGTCAGATTTCCATTGCCAAATGGTCAGAGAAGGCATTGGACCAGAGATGGGCTTCAATCGATATCTCCATCACAGGAGAAAAAAACCCAGGTCTATTAGGGAATGTGTATGCCTTGTATAAAATGATAATGTCCATTCAGGAAAAAAGCTTTCTCCACTTATCATGGACAGATTAAAGAATTTTATGTACTTGTTACTGAAGGAAAGGTAAGATTGATTGAAATCACCTGTAATTAATGTGGGAAGCGGGCTAGTTCTGAGAGTTGCATTGATAGAGTGGATAACTTTGATTATGATGTCTGGGTTTTTGGGTAGGTATAGATTTATTAGATTGAAGGACCATCCACAAAATTGGAAGATCACTATTGATTAGTGAGAGTCTAAATATAATATTTGAATAGGGCTAATGGTGACTTTTTATTAATTATGAGTGCCATGCCTCCTGATGTGGCAGAATAAAATGAGAAGTAAATTCTTTGATTAGTTGAATCACATGATGGTCTATCCGGAGGTGTATCTTCATTTCTGATAAGCACAGAATATCTGGGGCTTGTATCTGGAACCAATGTGACAAGACATTATGCCCTGTCCTGTGCATTCAGGCCCCTTACATTGACAAAGAGTATCTTGAGCATGGTTATTTGGTTGGTCAATCAAGTGGTTCCAGTGGATCAGCCAGACTTGGGGACACAGGGAAAACCATTGGATTCTGGAAAGGATAATCAGGCAACGGTATCATTTCTAACCATATAGAGTCATAGTCTGGATGAGGGCTATCATCACAACACAGTAGATGAGGAGAGGAAAAACCCTCAACCTGGAGGGCGAACTCATCGCATACTTCTGGGGTGGGAGAAATAGGTACCTCGGTCTCACTAATTGTTTTAGGGGGGTTCCCCAGCAGAGGCCTGGCCATCAGTGGGGAGGAGTGCCACAGCTTTTTCTTGAGGGTAAGTTGAGTTGCTAGCTGGATTACAATGATCAAAAAGGCCCAGAAGGTCATCTACCATTAGGGATTCAGAATCCAATGACGACTAATCAGGAGAGTCTAATGATGTTTTTGGTTTTCTTCTCCTCTTCCTTTTCTTTTTCTTTAAGACTGCTGTAATGAATCCTACCTCCTCGGGAGAGTTGGTCATCAATAGTTGGGAAGCTATCATTGATACATCTACAGACAGGTTAGCGGGTTGGATCTCCACTGACTCTACAACCAAATTGCATGAAGAGCCCTCCCCAAAACCTCCTGCAGCATATATGAGGTCAGGAGAATGGTGAGTCCTGTCAGATTGACAGCCAGGAAGCCCAGGGGGCTGATACCCAGAAAGACCCTGAGGGGTGGGGCCCAAGGTGTGCTGGACTGGTGATGTACTTTATTTAGTAACATTGATGTGGTCTCTGGATAATAAGTCCATATTGTATGCAGCTTTGATCTCTGTAGTCCTTCATGAGGTGTCCCCTAACACTGAAATGGAAGCACTGGTGGGAAAATCCTGGAAGATGATGGAAAGTGAAACATCAATGAACTCAATAAGCCCAGGTAAATTGAGTGGAGAAATCCCTTTATTCAATGCAGTGTGAAAGTCTGCTATATTGGAGAGTGACTCAGTCCCACCATACTGGATTGTCTGATATTTAAATGCTATGATGTTCCCAAAGGGGACTAAGGCTCTCTGGAGATCTGCCTTGCTGATGTTTACATCACAATTCCTGATAAAAACATCAATGGAGCTCACTCTATCTGGGTCTATGGTTATCAGATATTGGCCAAATAGACTCTTATGGCTATTATGAAATGACTCCTTGGCCATAATGTTGTTGAACTGAATCGCCACATACCTGTCATTATGGTTGAAACAACACCTTGTATACTGAGCCCCAGATGCCATGTGTAGTGAATAATTCGAAAAGTGATTGAACAGGGAATTTAAATAGGTGGATGTTGTCATCTGTGACAGCCAGAATCAGAGTCTTATCATCCTTATAAATGTTGAAAGATTTCTTAAGGAGAGGTGCAATTGAATGATTAAACTTGTCACTATCAGTGTGTGTTTATATATGTAATTACTGGGGTTATTATAAGGAGGTATGTCTTCCCTTACTTCTTTGGGGGTTGCATAAGATTTGCCCATTATTTGTAGAGCTCTGCCAAAGATTCCAGAAGATTCGCCAACTTGGGTGTTATCAATAGCAGGGAAGCCAGCAGATATAGATTGAGGTTCTGAGATAATTTGGGCAGCAATGTTGGCATAGGATGCTGGGGTGGGCCTTGGCAAGCTTTCCTCTGGGTACTGACTGGGTCCTCCAAGGATGGGTATCTTATGTGGGAAAAGAGTTCGAAATTGATCAACATTATTATACTTCAATTGCTTGTCCTTATTTGATAAACTAGATGGAAGTGGGTAGGTTGGACTTCTCAAGGGAGATCCAACTGATGTAGGGGTCTTAGATAATATGGGGAGGTTAGGTGGTATGACATTATTTGAAAAAAGGTTAGAAAAATTTTTGCATTCGGCATTTACATTGGGACCAAGGTGATATATGGCTGGAGGTGGGGCCACCCCATCGAATGAGCCTTTTTTTTGAAGCTGTGGCATGTGTATTGCCATTTCTATTGACTTCATTGTGATTTTTGAGTGATTTCTGAGAAATTTTTTTTTTTGATGGCACCACCCCTGCATTGTTTTTTCCCTCATAACTTTCGTTCCCGATCCCGGAAAAATCCGGTTCTTTTTTTGGTATGTAGGATATGTCAGAATACATATTGTTCTCAATGTCAGAATACATATTGTTCTAAAAAAAAACTTGTTTGAATCAATAGGAAAGTGTATTTTTTTCAACTGCAAAGTTTTGCCACATTTCTCAACTTCCAGAATTGAGTGATCACTTTGAAAAAGCAGATTTATTTATGTAACTTACCTTAGAAGTTAGCGATTTTGGTCAGTCTGGTATTGTTTTGTAAGGGAGGATGAGATCTTCCAAACAAGGGTGGTTTGAACCTCCAGGCCCATGTGAAAGTTTATTATTCTTTGGATCCGAGGCTTCCAGCAAAGATGTACATATAAATCTTTCTCTCTCAGGCACTACTGGCATGTTTTACATATTGGGATTTTTAAATTGAGCAGTTTCCTTTGGTCTGACAGGATTTGGATAAGCCATGAGATGTTTTTGATTCAATTTTGAATCTTTTTGTTGGGATTTAGTGTTGACTGTATTTTTTCTCCCACTACTCTTACTAATAGGGTCTTTTACGATAGTCACCATTCAAGATTGATAATAATAAAAAAATGAATGAAATTATATTCAAACATAGAGGTAAAAGTTAATTGTTTTTTTATTAAGAGTCACTTTAAATGATTAGAAAAAAAGGACACTTACCTAAGATTTACAATTATTGTAACATCACACTATAAAATAAATCTGAATCATCCGGAGCTTAGAATGAGCAAACCATCCAGAAAGGCAACCGGAAACAGATTAAGAAGTTTAATTTATATTATATTTTAATAAAAAATCTACAAAAAAAAAAGTTCAAGGCTAAGAGTTTTTTGTTTTTTTCTTTCAAAATATTTCCCCCCCTAAACATTTTTTCAACAAACAAACAAAAAAAAAAACCAAAATAATTAACTTCTACCTATTTAAATTCAGATTAACATAAATGTATATACAATACCTATTTGCTTTTAAAACAAATTATAAAAAATAATACACTGAATACTAATTATTAACATCATTCATTTATCTAACCATTTAACTATCTATCTATAAATCTGAACATGAAATAATTGATACTTCCAATCAATTATATAATGTAAATAAACTCTCCATAAGAGAGATGGTACTATCTGTCTCTTAGAATTTGTTATTATATATGCTCAGTTTATTTATGTAATTTTGAATGAGAAAATGAATTCAATCTATTTTAATGGCAGAATTACTTTTTTTTACATAAACGTAATATTATTTTTTTTCAATTGTTTGTGAATTTGAATATAACAGGCTTACAAACAAACATGCATTAAGTAATTTAGACAGAAGAGAAAATAGTGATTTTATATGTAAGATAAACTTTTCACACTGTCCCTTCATTTTTATATGCATATATTATGCACTTATATATAATTATATATCTCCATATATATTTTTATATACATATATATATGGACATATTGTATATATTAAATATATGCACATGTATATATAATTTATTATAAATTGATGTCATGGTATTACTTTAGGGTTAATGTATGAAAAATAAATGGCTAATGAATTAGATGCTTGAGTTCAATAACACTACTTTATTTAAAATGTCTTTTTAAACTTATAGATATGTTTAGTGAGATTTAAAATGATTAGTCTATCCAATATACAATTACAAACAAACATGCATTAAGTAATTGTAGACAGAAGTATTAAAACTATTTGATCCTCCAATACTTTTTATAAATATGTAATCTTTTAACACTTTTCATTTATGCTCTTAGGCCTTTTAAAAATCTCCATAATCTTTTTTAGCAATCTTGGGACATATTGTTAAATTTTTGCCAGAATGTGATTTATTAAAATTGATGTCATGGTTTGTTAGGTTAATGTATGAATAAATGGCTGATGAATTAGATTTGTTTCTAACTATCAAAATGTGTTTTTACTTTGTTATGTTTATTTTATGATTGGTCTATCCAATATACAAATGTAATCAAACTCCACATGGAATTTTATATACACAATGACACTACAAAGTAATTTTATCTTTAGTGCACGGAAATACTTCATTAATATTTTTAAGGTAGTATAAATTTTATTGATATTATTTATCTTTAATTAATAAAATCAATCTTATTTTATAAAATTATATTATCCTCATTTGGAAAGGTCATTTAGTCTTAGAGCAGGTGTAATGAGATGTGTGAACAGTTAGGAGTATATGCAGTTGATTGGGATCCATTCATAAACAACTAATGATAATAGTATCCGAAATTATAAATTATTAAATGTTAATTGTTTAAAGGCATTTAAGCATACTATATGCTATATTTGTGTTCAATGTAAATTAAAATAATAAAACTTAGAAAGGTTAAGTTACCATTAATTAACTTGTAAAGCAATAAACTAAAGTGCTGACCATGTGTATTATTTTGTGTGAACATAAATAAACTGGGTTTGTGTCATTATTTTTGGTCGTTTGTCATGTTATTTGCAATCAATAACTTAAGTAAAATAGTTAAGTTTCTTATGTCTTCTTGATCTAATGGGCTGTAAAAGAAAAAAAAAGTTGGTGATGTCAGAAGATGGAATGCACATGCCCTTGAGTGATTTACATATGGGTTGCACAATTTTTTCAGTTACAATATACATATAAATTTATATATGTATATGTATATATATATATATATATATATATATATATATATAATATAATATATATATATATATATATATATATATATATAATATTTATATATATTATTTGATATCTGTATTTTTAAAGCAACATACATAATTATATAACTGAATAATTTGTAAATACAGTAACGAAATAATTAAAAATTTTTAGCCACTTAGACCCCAGTAATCTTTGCCAACTAAAACTTAGAAATGCAAACTTTCCCACAATTCCATGAACTTAATGTTTGCTGCTTGCCTGTTAATTAAGTCATGTTTATATTTGTATATTAGCATAGCTTCCTTTATTTTTCTTTTATTGTTATTTTTTTTTTTCAATTTGCAATATTTTTACATTTTTAAAATTGAAGTCAAAATCATAAATACATGATTTATTATGGTTGTAAAAACAGTTGATGAAATATTATTATCTACTATGCAATTTTGTTTCGAATTTTGTAACTCATTTTAATAATAGCAAGTCTTCTTTAGTTCTTTTTTCCAACATACATCTAGATTCACCTATATATCCACTGCCACACCTACACATCTATTTATAAATGACACAATGTTTATTTATAAATGAAGTTTTATCTTTGGAGTGATTTATTATTTTGATTAATGTAGGAGGTGTGTAAAATGCAATATCACATATACCTTTATAATTTTTCTTTATAAAATTTACTTGATCATTTGAAATATATGGGATTGATATTTATATTTTTTTATTGGCATTAAACCAATAGTAAAAAGAGGTTATATTCCATATAAATCAAAAGTGCCAAAGTCACATAAAATGGCAGGTTTGAAGTCCTTATTTAGAAATAATAGTTTTTGCAAATATTCATCAGATAAAGGCAAAAATATTGAAATATATTTGAATGAATTGTTGAATGTTGGCTGCAGTTATAATCATATATACAATGTTATTAGAGATTTTAATAGAAAATATAAAAATAAAATTTTTGATAATAATATTGATTTTCCTGCTAATAAAAAAATATGGATATCAATCCCATATATTTCAAATGATCAAGTAAATTTTATAAGGAAAATGTATAAAGGTATATGTGATATTGCATTTTACACACCTCCTACATTAAACAAATTAATAAATAACTCCAAAGATAAAACATCATTTATAAATAAAAATTGTGTCATTTATATATGGATATGTAGGTGTGGCAGTGGATATATAGGTGAATCTATATGTACATTGAAAAAAAGAACTAAAAACATTTGCTATTATTAAAACGAGTTCAGAAATCGAAACAAAATTGCATAGTAAATAATAATAATTCAGCATCTGTTTTTATGACTATAATAAATCATGTATTTGTCATTTTGACTTCAATTTTTAAAATGTAAAAATATTGCAAATTGAAAAAAATAACAATAAAAGAAAAATAAAGGAAGCTATGCTAATATACAAATATAAACATGACTTAATTAACAGGCAAGCATCAAACATTAAGATCACAGAATTGTGGGAAAGTTAGCATTTCAAAGCTTTAGTTGACAAAGATTACTGGGATAATCAAAAGCACTCCTAAGTGGATAAAATTTTTTAATTATGTTGTTACTATATTTACAAATATATATATATATATATATATATATATAACTTTTTATTGTTCATGAGTTTATTTCTAGTAATTTCAACTAGAGAATGTATAAATATGTAGATTGTTTAGTGTCACATTATTAATTTTAAAAATGATATCTTGAAAAATTTATATGTGAATGAAAATTGATTTGGTGATGTGAAATGAAATTGTATACAAACAAGGTGTTATTATTTCAATACACTTATAATCCAATTGATTAACTGTTTAATATATAAATATAAAATAGAACTAGTTGCATATTACTAAATGAAATTCAAATATAAAAAACCGATCATATCAGTTATCATATTATATTCCATTGGGTTGCCTGTCAAACAAACATAAAGATGGACTAAAGCAGCATAGATAAAAGGTAACATTGCTGAAAATCTGTTAAGTATACTGAAATTCAGATTAATGTATTCAAAAAGAATGAAATGAAATCAGCATACCATCTTAAAGCTAATAAACAAACATATTTTAAATTATGTATACAAGCTAAGATTAATATAACAATTATTTTAAACTTTCAAGACAATCAAAACATACCATATAAGAAACAGAACCAGTTGCATATCACTAAATCAATAATGAGCAAACAAATTTTAATTTACCTATACAATGTAAGATAAATGCAATAATCATATAAAACTTTTAACAGTCCTAATACCTTTTTCTTAATACCTCCTTTATTTTTTTAATAGTATTAATTAATGTTGATTGTTTAAAAGTATAATGTTTTTAAGATGATGGAATTCTAATAGAATTTACCAGACTAATCTTCAGATTTAAAATATTTAAAAAAAAAAAAACGGCTCTTAATATAAAATGATTTACAATTTTTTTTTTTTTTTACAAATTATATTCGTTAAACAAATGGCATTTGTTTGAGAGCGATGTATAAAAATGTTCATATTTAACATTTAACATTAAGAATTATTTCTTAACATATTATTAAAAACTTAAATAATTTTGCAACTTTCAAAATAGAAATAATTACATTTAACAATTTTCTACTTACTACAAAAAAGTCGTTGCTCTATATTAATAGCACTTTTGGATTCAGCTTACTATCCAAAAAATTTCAATTTTTTTTTATCACCATCCTTTATAAAAAATGTTGATATCAAAATAAAAAAAAAATATTAAGCAGGCAAGTAAAAATATTTATTTTTCTGAAAACAAAATATAATTACCATAATAAAAGTTAAGTATTTATTTATTTTTACAAACAAAATATCAATTACTAACATTTCCAAATTATTACATAAAAATAGTTTATCATTTGCATACCACTTGTAAGTTCATCATTTACCAACAGTAGTACATGTATTATAGGATGAGAATTACTGCACTGTATGGATAAGAGCAATGGCAGAGTGATACATTCAAAAACTATAAAACCCCAGCCAGCATATAAATATAATATAACTTCTTGATTAATTAATCTTTCAGTTATTGGTTCAAAAATTAATTGACAAGATTAATCATCTGTTTCATTTTACTTTCCTTAATTGGGTATGAAAACTTTTTAACTTGGACCAGACATTCTCTTTACTGGAACAATTTTAAAATTTGTCTTTATATAATTGAATTTAAAAAAAGCAACTTTAATTTTATAAAGTAAAAATTCTATCTAAAAGCATATTAAAAATTCAAGACAATATAATACTGTTGTGCAGTTAGTTATATTAGTGCTAATGTCATTTCATCACTGGTGGTAATTTCAAGTTATGGGCCTTTTTTTCTTTACATAAACATATCTCAGTAATTTTAAAATAAAACTGTACCAAATAATTTAAAGATCTCAGTTCTTTAAAATTGTCTATTGTTAAAACCTATATTCATTTATACCACCCATATTAAAATTTTTATTGAATTTTATCTTTCATTTACAATTCATAGGCAGACAGTTATCTTTTATCTATGTTTGTTGCTTTCTGTTTTTCCTTGCTCTATTTGTTTGTTTTGTTTATTTTTAAATATATTATTAACAATATTTATACCCAGAACAAACAATATTTTATCATATTGATTACAGTTAAATATAGCTGTGCTAACAAAACCACATTATTTGAAATTATATGGGAGAAATCAACCATAAACTAATTCCATATACTATGCCAAAAATTTTACAAAAAGGCAGAAAAATATGATCATACAGTTTCTAGTATTTTATAAAACTTACCAATATTAATAATTATACATTTAATGTCATTATAATGATCCCACAATTATTTTCCATATTGAAGCAGTCAGATCTAAGTTCGATCCTAGATTCATGACATCTAGCCATAAGCCCACTTCAAACCCTAGTACTTACCTTAAATTTCTGATGCAATGGGTCTTTATATGGTCAATCCACACAAGTTTTCTTAAAGAAAAACTATTATATAAATGTGTGTTAAAATTAACTAGTTTAAGGTTTAAATTAATCAATGCTATTAATAAATTCATGAGAAAATTATTCATAAATTTATATATATTATAACTGCTTGGATTGTGCATATATATTTATAAATATTTAAATATATATATTTGTTCTAAAGTTTATATATATTATAACTGCTTGGATTGTGCATATATATTTATAAATATTTAAATATATATATTTGTTCTAAAGTTTCATTGTGTCAGGAATGTTTTATTTTACTTTCAAATAATTTGTTAAAATTTTAGCAATTAAAAGCTACATTCTTTCGATAAGCTTTCAGATTTTCCCTTTCCAAAAACAAGGGTAAAGTTTTATTAATCAGAAAAAAAGATAAGTATTTAAAATGTAAGAATTTCCTAATTACAATCACTTTTCTGATTTTAAAAATTCATTTTCTAATTAGAAAATGAATTCAAGTTAATGAGTTTGAAAGCCTTATCGAAGAAATGTATCTAAAAACAAATAGTAAAATTTGGTGACATTGATAATGAAAGAAGCACCAGCCTGAAGGCATCAGAGGACAGTATAAATAACCCAGAAAAGTTTGGAGAAGGAGGGAAGCCATCTTTGTTTAGAGAAGTATCATTAAACTCTGTGTGTTTTTAAATTATGAAATTAAATAGTGTTTCTATCATGGTGAGGGGCTAAACTTCAGGAATCTGACTACAGTTCCTGAAGTCCCCTGAAAATCTTCGATGAAGCTGCTAAATCCTTTCTGGACCAATCATGCTGCCTAAAAATCATGAAAAGATCAATCAAAATGCTGTCCAAGTAATTTACCAAATGCGCACCTACGTTCCACCAATTGGGACATGTAAACTAAGGAACCAACCCTGGAAGAAATGGTAATATAATTTCATAATGAACTGTAACTCTCTGGCCAGTTTCCAAACTTTACTTTACACCCCCTTTAAGAGCTCTTCTCATTCTTTTATGTAATCATCTATCTAAAAATTGCTTCTATTATGCTGTAATTCTAAATCTCTAGTCTTTAGATTTAACTTTCCTTTCTTATGATGGCGGTTCATTTATTGTTACATATATATATATATTGAAACGGAAATCTCCAATCCCTTTCCGTTTCACCATCAAACCTAATGACACTCTCATCTGTGCTAAGTTCGAGCCTATTTAAATGTTAATAAATTTAAAATTAGTTCATGTCTGTCTAAACAGCATTATATATTTACGTGCGAACGAACGCTATAATTAGATAGGATTAGTAAAATTATAGCGTCCTAAAATTATTTAATATTTCTAAAAATGTTTATTATATTATTTAAGTTAAGAGTAAATTATTAATTTTGTTGTTTAATATTGTAATTTCGTATGTGGATATATAATCTGTGCTATATAGAAGAAAGACATGATTTAAAATATGTAAAAGCCGTTATCTAAAAATACTATTAAATGTTTCTTTAAAATTGTTAAAAGATTTCTTGTTTTAAATATATTTCAGAGAAAAGTTTCTCGAAAATATATTTAAAAGCTATATCAAAATATATTTGTAAATTATTTTTAATAAATATGTTAAAAATGTTTTCGTTTTAAAAAAAATGTTAAAAGGTTGTTTTTAAATAGAAAGAGTTTCTATGTAAGATTAAAAATAAAAGCTGGTCAAGTAATTAAAAGATTTTTGGTTGTAAACAAGTGTCATTAACGACCACACCTGGAATTCGTAAAAAGTAAAACTAGTTAAAAATTTACTAATTAAAATCCCCTTAGATAAGATTAAGTTATTTTTAAATCTAAATTGGACAATTGTTTGCAACGAAAAATCTTAATTATAATAATAGCTTATGGAATGTTTCTAACATAAGTTATCTAAGATCTGAATTATAAATTGAAAAACACTTAATTAAATTCCTGAGTTTAATGAGTCTTGAGGCGGGAGATTCCGATAAGGAAAACATATAAATACTCTGTATTTTTTAACAAGAGGACAGCCATATTGTTAGTGAGAGTTGTAGCCAGTCTTCACAATTGTTAAAGTTTAACATGTCCGGCTAAAAGCGGGCATCTTGTTGCTGTTACTCCGCGGGAGAACGGGGTTTCTCTCGTCGAAATGCCTAAACCACCATCATGCCGATAGAAGAGACGAGCCTAACATAATGGGAAAGATGATGCCGCCCAGTCAAACTAAACCAAACCAACAGCCAAGAACTTGCAGATAAATCATACCGGTACCGTTTTATTTTTCAAACCGCAGAGCTCTGTGTAATTCTGTGTAAATGTAAATAATATCTATATAAGTTAGCTAACTTTCTTTTAAAATAATGATAAAGCTAAATGTAACCAAAACTTAAATCCATTTAATTAATATTTTAAATATGTTAATTGCTATCCGAAATTTCATGTTTGTTAAAGTTTAAATAATCTGAGTAATTTATATTTTCCTTTCATTTAAAGTAAAGTATTTAGTTTAAAGTTATATCACTGCGGTTGTGTCTATATTTCTTTGCTTATTTTATCTTAATGCTTATTATATTTTATATGCCAAAATTTCGAAACAGTGAGCACTTAATTTCATGTATATTTTAAGAAGATATTATTTGAAAATCTTCGTGTAATTTATTTATAGCATCAACTTTCTGCGCTGTTTCGAAATCCTATTTTTTTTATTTAAATGATTTAATATGTGAAATGTGGCTCTTTTGATCAACCAGTTAAAAACTTAACCTTATAGTTTTATTTAGAATTAAATTTAGCCTTGATCATATTTATAAGTATATTTGACATTTAAATTCTTAAGTCCATAGAAATATACTTTTCCTCCTTAAATATTTATTATCTATAAGTAACTTAATAGATCGAACATGTCAAAGTACAGATGTAATAATATTCCCTTTAGTAGCATAGACATTTATTATCAGGCTACACAAGAGTTGGTCCCAATTTGATAGAGCTAATATGCTATTAACTCGTATTTCATAGTATGAAATATACTATTCTTTGCTTGGCGGATGTGATCTTATTTTATAAAAATATTCTCGTTTTGCTGCTATACGTAATATACGTATCTTAAGATGGAGCCACGGCGTTGCCAGCACATCTTCTCTTATAGGGTAGAGCAGTAGCGAAGCCTGAGCCAAGGCCAGGTTAGCACGTAAGTCCCCCGCCATTCCTGAACACAAATGTTCCTTTTCACGCAGCATTGCGATCGGTTACAGGGTACCGGCGTTTGTCGCAAGAACCCTGAAGTTATTTCATCCATCCGCAGAGCGACTTTTCCTATTATTGTTTACCTGTGCCATAGCGCATTGGTAAAATCTTATGCAGCCAACTCTCCCACCTTTATATAACGCTTTCAGCATTCTGAAATTTTCTCTCGAAAGCCATGTTCGATCGATCATTACTTGAGCTGGTTTATGCGCTCGTCATTAAATCATATTGTATATTTTAGTAAATGAATTCATGATCAAAGTTTAATATAATTATTTATATACCAGCCACAAATGTAATAGGATTTGGCTCATCGAGATTTATAGACATAACGTAGTGATTAATTATGTATTAATTGAAAAGCAACTCATAAGATGGGCACATGTCAAACCCATTTATGAAAATTAAATGAAAGTATTTATCTAAAGCTATTTTGAATTGTATAAAAATTATTTATATAAAGCTATTTATAATTGTATATAAAAAGAGAATGTGTTCTCTTATCCACCCAATGTTTGTACATTCGACGCTGAAATGTGTAAAACTGATCAATTTCATGCCAATTGTAAATAAATATATAATTAATTTAATGTATTTCGTTCTCTGTCTCGTTATTGATTTAATTCAATCCAATTCTAATTACTATTTATAGTCTATATATGTGAAAACTATGCATTAAGTTAAATTAAATTTAGTGATATTTTAGTCAATTAAGAACCTCTCTTTTAATTATCAGAGTCTCATTGCTTCTCCATGACCTATGTCGGCCGTGTGGAAAGAGGTATACTACGTGTAATTTCAAGGTGGTCATTCGTAGGGTCTTGAGTCTTGGAATCCTGGCTTATGAGTTGAAGTGCGGTCGGACTCGGGATGTTACAGTCCTAGTCTGGTCAGCTTCGGTCTCTTTTGCTTGGATTCTGAATTCTGTTACGCGAATGTACAAACTTGACTGTTACAATATATATTTATCGAGTAATTTATTTATGTCATTTATTTTTAATTATATGCCCTTTGACTCAATGAGCTCCTTTGTTCCATTTGCCTTATGCAAATAATATAATATTAAGTCTGATAGTAATTCTTGCCCATTAAAACTAGATTTATACTGTTCTATCAATCATCGAGTTGAAAGAAATTATTAAATAATTGCTATTTTTATAATTGGCTAATAATAAATTATTAGCTTTATTTCTAATCTATGCCCTCGCTATTTTCTCATGTTCACCAATATTTAGTTATTCATATATAATGTTAAAATATTTTTTTGCAAAGGGGTTGATAAAGGAATAAGATGAATACATTCTAATCCAAATTGATTTTACTATCTATTAATATTCAGGAGGGGCATGATGTTTGGGGCATAATTAATATAATGTTATAACTGCTTTAAAATAATTTTAGTTAAAAGCTTGTCTGACTTTAATTAATTTGATCAAGTCATCATGTAGAGCATTCTATAATAAATTGTGTCTTATTATTATAACAATGACACCAAGTCATCATCATTGAATGTTGCTGGACCAGGTGAATCTTCCACTCCATAGGCTTGTCATTGGTGAGATTACTATTATTTGAATTATAGAGGAAGAAAGCACTTCCTCCCCGCTTATATTATATTTTGGAACACCAAAGGCTCATAGCTATGACGTGGTCTGTTTTTCCCCATGTTCCATGTCTCCCAAAAAGGGCAGTAAGACTTGTAAAATACAAGCTGCCATACTATTTAAACCACCAACAAGCTATTATATTTCCTGTTCGTTTTATAGCTCGCAATTCATCAGCACTGTTACTCTCTGTTCCACTAAGGCCTGCTCTGATGCTTGTAATTCGTGATGAAGTGATTTCAATTAAAGTCGAACAAATTCATAATCATCTCTACTTAAATAAGTTTTCTAGTAAAGGTTAAAGTTATGCCCTAAATATGTATTTTGCTCTTCGTGAATGTGAAAATAAATCTCACATTCTTTCATATAAAATTAGAATAATAATTTCCTTTACAACTGAATACCTTTATCTGCCTTTATTTTCTGGTTGGGGGCATAGACATATAAACTTCCATAATATTGTGTAATAGTGTTAGCACATAAAAGAGACTGCCATTCCTATTGTAATTATAACTCTGTTTAAGGGCTAGAGGTAATCAATATTGTCATCATTTAAAAATTGAACAAAACTATTACTATTTTATTAAACATTTTTTTAACACACTTAGTTTCTTAACTTTTTATTCAATCATTATTTAAATGTTAATGCTCGCTGCCTGTGTTGGCAACCTGAACATATACATATGATTCGATTTAAAATTATCTTTTGTTAATTTATTACCTGTTATTAGTGTCAGTTCAGGGGTCTCTAATCATCACCAACAATTGAGCTAGTTCCTTGGCACATAGCACTGTGCTGTCGATTTAGATCATCCATTGATCTGAGCTGGTGAGTTGGGTTTGAATTCAGTTTTGTTCGGCTGAGTTTGGATCTGACTTGCAGTTTAGGTGGTGGAGGTTTTTTGACCAGTACAATATTCATAACCTGGATTTGAATACTTATTACATAAAACTTTGAAAGTTTTCTCATGTTCTAATCTCGCTTTAAAATTTTATTCCCGGTTTTTCAATTCATAGACAATTTAGACTGATGTCCAAAATTGATCAGAAAATGGACATTTGTCAAAAAGAAAATTGTAAAATTCTCATTAGAATCCATGATGAATATTGCCATTTCAGTCATTATTTCTTTCTGTAATGAATTTAAAACTTAAAGACAGTTTCACTTTGTTATCCACCTTATAACATTCAGTCTTACAAACACATGAGTTTATTGTTGATTTTGTGGAATACTAATATATGAGAGCTGTTCAAAAATACAATCATTTGTGCATAAATTTACATAAAAATCACTAACTATGCTGATTTAATGTATATCATTTTCAAAATGATGTACCAAAAATAATTTAGTAATTTTTGTCATGATAATAGCATTTTTCTCATTTATATTCAAAAAAGAAACCATCAGCAAAAATTTTACTTATACAATATTAAGAATATTATTATCATGAAGTTGAAAATAGAGAGTCAAAAGAACTATGGAATGATTTTTTGCATAATAATAGCCAAAAAAAATTTAAGAAGAAAATAGCAGATACATAATTAGTAATATAATTGTCTTCTTCCTTTTTGTACATATTGATTTCTACTTTGACATATCAAATCATTTATAAATATCCTAAACACTTTAACAATAATATTTTTATATCAAAACATTAATGTTTTGTTATAAAAGTGGTAAGTTGTAAGTGGTATGATACATAATTAATACAGGTTACACTATTTATTGCCTTTTGTATGACTAAACAATATATTTAACACTTTGGATCTTTTATAAATTTTGGTCTGTACATATATGTCACAAATACTTAAAGGGTAACAATGGTGAAATGTGCAATGAATTATACAAACACCCAGACGACATTATGTATTAGTGTTTTTATATTAACAACAATAAGTATTGTTGTATAATAAAGATACTAAATTTTGTATATCTTATATTTAAGGCTTAAAAACATAATGAAATGCTAGTGTAAATCAAAATAATTATATATATATATATATATATATATATATATATTATAATTTGATTTATAATATATATATATATATATATATATATATTCTTCTAAGAATTCCCTTAAGTTAAACAATTTTTGTTAACATTAAGAACAGAACTCAAACTTATAAAGGAAAATCTACAAACATAATAGCCTGACAAATTAAACAAAATGTTAACAAATGAAATTTAAGTTATAAAATGCAATTGTGTGAACTGAGTCTCTAAAATTGTCAAATATATTAAATTAAGATTTTATTTTAAAAGTCTTACAGCTTGAAAAAGTATATAAAAACTGTACATGATAGATACCATTTCTTTTTCAACAACCAATTTTGTTTAAAGAAGTTTTTCTGTCTGCACTAAGAGCATTCGTTAAAAATCTTTTAAGCTTACAGATCGGTCATGTAAATCTTGTTAAAATGCTGTCATTTTATTTATTTACCACTTTGAAACATCAATCATTAATGCCAACAAAAAAATAAAATAAAATATGAGAGCTATTTTTTAAAAGAGCTATACTGCAAATATATATATATATATATGCATATATACTGCATATATTGATAAAGATAATTAAAATATCTTTTCTTTCTATTCTATCTCAAGAATGATATGTAGTAATTGCATTGTAATATTCGCTATTGTAAAATCATCATTCGTTTTTATACACATACCCCGATTGCTGATCATCTATATACCATACATAATTAACAACACATTTATTTCCAAATTATTTTTAATTTCAATAATGCACTATTCAATTTATTGCATCAAAGAAATTATGACCATATCAATAATTAAAGTATACTAAATTTTCATGTTTTTAAAATAATAATTTAAAGTAAAAAGTATATAAAAGTAAACTAATATATATATAATCCAAGTCTATAACGCTGTACTGAAATAAATATACAAATATTAAACATTAAATCACCCTATATGGTTAAGAAATCCAGTACCGCTCTCTGTGAATTAATATATAAATACATTATGTACTGGGATTATTTTCTACATATTTCTGTTAGGTGGTTTAAAGATTACAATTACTAAAGTTTAGTTTGTCTTTATATAATAATAGTAAAACATGTTTGTTTGTAGCAAAAAGTTAAGATCGTTGTTTGCTAAAATTTCGTTCTTTGTTTGAGTTTATTCGCATTTCAATATATAACATCATATAGCAGACAGGTCAAAGTAGTATCATTTGATCTGGCTATTTTGAAATAGGAACTATAATGTATTTATATATTAGTTCATAGAGGGCGTTGCTGGATTTCTTAACCATGTGGGATGATTTAATATTTAATATTTGTATATATATATTATGAAGCATGTTTTTGGTATTAACCATGTTTATTAGAATAAAATAAATTTCTTACAATGTTTTGATCAGATAATACTTATCATCAACTACATGAAAAAATTTATAAAGTAATAATTACATGGATGTAATACATAGAATTGTTTCATGTGATTGTTATAAAATGTTGTTGATGAATAGTCTAATTTTCATTTAGCAGTAGTTTTTATATTTATTTGTGTTAAAAAACTTTTCCAAATAATTAGTAATTTTATTGTTTCATTATGTTTATTAATGCAGTTTTGATTTATAAAAAATTCTATAGCTTATCTAAATATTTTTTGTTCATGGTTAATTCATATAGATATGATTTTTGTATTTGGGAAGTCTATGTGATGGCTAGTATCTAAAACATGGAGAGAAAGTGCTTAAAAAGGTGGAGATATTTTTATTGCATTAATGCATTAATCTCTTCAACATTTATATCAACCATGTCATATAACAACCACATGAAACAATTGTAAATATTATATACAAGTATTTTTTTTTAAGAATAAGTACTATCTTATCAAAACATTGGTAAGAACTTTATTTTATTTTAATAAACAGGGTTAATCCTAAAAACATGTTCCATAAAATATCTTTCACCTATGAAAACATTTGTTTCAACACACACACATTGATATATATATATATATATATATATATATATATATATATATATATATACAGAGCTAAATTGGAATGTGTATATATATATGTTAAAACGAAGATATAGTACACATTCCAATTTAGCCCTGTACTCCATTACAATAGTGTGATGCATAAAATAAGGAAAAACTATTGTTAAATGTCCAAATAGTGTGCTTATGGTTCTTGAAACACTGTGGTTGTATTGTAAGTGTCAAGTTTAATAATTGGTCCTTAGAAGTATAAAGGGAGTTTAAAATATTTTAAGTGGGTCATATAATAATACAATATGGCATGAGCAATTTATTTTAGTTATATGATTTTAAAAAAATTATATTTTTTTTTTGTAGGAAGGGAAGATGTAGATATTGAGTTCAAACCCTACATAACCAATTCCCAAAGACCTTGGAAAGAAAGTGGGATATTTTTTTTCTCTATTCAATTAATTTTATTAGAGAAAGAAAGCAATATCTATATCATTGAATAGTTTGATAGTTATATTTAAGAATTAAAAATATTAAGCTTATATAAATAATTATCTGTAGACATATCATTTTTCTAAGTTTCCTCATTAACTTTCTATATTTGACTTGACTTTTATTATTAAAATTTTATAATAATCATCACATGACCACCACTTCTTATGATTGTGTATAGTGAGTTTTGCCTGTTTTAAAATTGTATAATCTAATCTTTAAGATTAATTAATGTTTAAGATTATCTTTGTTTTCCTTCACTTCTATTATTTATGTTAAATTAATAAAATTAGAATTATCACTAAAAAAAAACCATCTCAGTTTAGTTAAGGCTGCATATACTTTTCAGCAATTGATCATACAATATTTCACTTATTATAGATGCATAGTTATAGATGCAATATATGACATAAATACATATTTGAAAAATTATTTATATTTTAAAGTTAAGCATTACAAAAAAGTATTATTTATTTTCACTTTACAGATTCAATTTTCCTTCTTATAAAATATTTAATATGCATGCTTTTGGATTCATCCACTGCCACAAGCATATATAACATTTTTAATATTCCTGTATATAAATAATGTGTGCATATTTTGAATCCTATTTTTCCAGGTAATTGTAGTATAGTCAATAAAAATATTACAAGTACATATATATGACACAATATAGTTAAATTTATTTAAGTTATTAGCAATATATAGTATATAACAGGGGTGTTCAAGATGTTGACCATAATCTTTCTGGAAGTTGACCACATAATTTTTTTTTAACATAGAGTATATGAGCACAGACTTTCAGATGATCCATCACTCTCCACTCTATTTAATAACACTAATACACTCAAGCACATATATGCTGAAAAGATAAATAATCACCAATATACGTATTTCATGCTAAACCAGCAATCATCAGTTGGTCCAGATTATCATCTCCCACACATATACACTATAAGTGCTCATATATATATATATATATATTAAGATAGACAACCCTCATACTTTAATGGACAGGCTCCAATCTGCTACACACTCCAACTCTTCAACCTTCCATCCAATTAAAAATCTGATGATAAAATTTGCATCTAATTTATTTAAATATAATTCTAAAACAATATTTTTTTATTGAATATTTTTAAAATTCAGGACCAGCTTTAAAAAATAATTATTTATAAGTAATTTAAAATTGTAATTTAATAAATATTTTATAAAGTGACATGAACGACTTATAATACTAGAGGGAGCTGACATAATTTAACCTTTTGTTTGATGAATTTTCTAATTAGCCAGATTGAGTAAAAATTTGAGTGATTTGATTTGTTAAATAAGGTTATAGCCAATTTCCTGTCTGAAATACATTAATTTACAATAATCAGAATTGTTTTAATTTAGCTATAAAACAGGAAAAACTCTCCATACAGTAGTACCACTCAGTGCTAATCAGAGTAATCAATGGATGCCAGAAGGCTTGTGCTTAAAATTCCCATCTATTGCCTACTCATCCAATATCCCCTGACTGGTTTCTGAATTGTGACCTTTGTCAGTGAGGAACTAAGATCTAGGTGCAGTGCTCTCAGATCCAAAGCTCCTCACTGATGAAAGCCACAAGCCAGAAACTAGTCTGGAGATATTAGATGAGTAAGCATTAGATGGGGATTTTATGCACAAGCCTTCTGGAATCCATTGATTACTCTGGTTGGCACTGAGTAGTGCTACTGTATAGAGAGTTTAGCCTGTTTTAATAAAAGATATGTGCTAGCATAAGAAATAGTGATCATGTTATGTTTAGTGGTTTGATTTAGCTCCTAAAAATTGAATTATTTTATATTCAAAATGATTAAATGTAAGGAAAAATTAAAAATAAAATTAATAACTGAAGAAAATCATGAAAAATAGACTGCAGTAAAACAAAGGAATTATATTTCAACCAATTATTATGTAAAAATGTTGGTAATTTCTTATATCTTAGAAATTACAATAACAGATTATTCACTTTTGTTGGCTTTTATTCATCTAAAGTTAAATATATCAAAGAAAAATCTAAATCTAGCCACATTATTCGTTAATATAGTATAAAAAGTAATAAAATCCATAAATATTTATGAAAAATAGTTGTGTTTTTCTAATTATCACTGAATGTCATTGATATGCAAATAACAGTCAACATTATTCACTTGTCTTGAAGAGTGGTCCAGCACTACTCATTTTTCCTTGATTATTCTTCTTGTAAAAATTAAAAATTTTCAGATCAAATATCTGACTTTGTCAGTTAGAAATGCCTGGAGAACCATAACTGAAGTTGAAAGTCAGTACTTTTTGGCACTTTATAAAAGAAAAGATGCAAGATTACAATCATAAATTGATTTTTTGTGAAAAATACTGCCAATAGGTGATTTTTTTTGGAATTAAAATTTAAATACTGATAAAGCTATGAATTTATGATAAAATAAGTGTAAAATAATGAAAATGGGACAAAAAATGGCCAGTAAATGGTGCAAAATTTTTCTGGTTTCCATTTTAAAGTATTGAAAAACAGACTTTCACCAAAAGAGTTACCCCCATTTTTTAAAAGTTTGGCCAACCTTGGTATATAAGATTAAAAAAAGTAATGCTTGTATGGATATGTGTGGGAACATATGAGCATTTAAAGCAGAGATGGACAATCATCTGACTGAAGGCCACAGAGACTTTGTAAGTTCACTAGTAGTTACATCTAAAAAATAATTTTTACTTTTTGATACATTAGATATTCTTAAAAGAAGAATACATCACATCATGTTGGAAACTTACTTACTATTCTCAATGAATTTCTGTGAAATATTATAACATATACACAACCACATGTAAATGACTATGGTCTTTCTAACTCAAAACCAAAAGAGAAAAAATAAAGTACTTTAAATGAGTCTTGTAATGACTTTGCAAACTAATCTATGACTCACAAATACATTCACATATAGTATGTGCTGGTCCATTTTTCTTTTTACTTGATATTTTCAAATGTTGTCTTTTCAGCAGAAAACTTTTTTTCTTAAATATTTCAATGCCATATCAAATTTTAACTCTTCAACCATATTCAAGTCTCTGCCATATCTTCCCACTGCTATTAATTGATATCACATTCTTTTAGAATGACTTTGAGATTAATCCTCATAATATAAATGGGGTCTACCTCTCCCACAAAACCATGCTTTAGTTCAATCTAAAACAACCTTTTAGGAAGTCTTGTATTGTTTATTTATTTTACTTTGTTTTACATGTCCAGTCTAGTAAAGCTGTAATAATGCAATAGTGTATGCTACAGTACCACATTAAACAGGATAAAGAAGAAATTGATTGATTTATAACATTGCCATTATATTTTCAAATTTGTACAGAGCATTCTTAAATAGAAATTTTCTCCTTTATTTGTGTTGATAGTTTATCCATTAGTTAAAATATCAGCTCTTTATATAGATAACTTAGTTACAATACATTCCTATTGATGACATATTCTTTTAACTTGATAAAAGCAGCATCATCATATTGGAGTTTGTGTTGTACCTCAATGTCTAAATCCATCATTATACTCAATTTACATTCTTAATTTAATAACTGACCAAGCTAAAACTTACTGAGGATTTTTTTCTAATCAGTGGCTAATAAAAAACTTAAAATTTTTGAACATTATTTAATAAACTGAGATCTTTATAAGTTGCTTTCAAGAACATTAAGAACATTCTGTAAATCATCTATTGAACTGGAAAAAACAACATTATCATCAGTATATTGTAAATTCTGAATCCAAAAAGATGAAGTTCTTGTTTTCGCTTTAAACCATGTCAAATCAAAAATTTAATTATCAAATATGTATCACATATTTTTTCATTTTTTAAGACATCTATAAATAGTTCCAAAAATATTTATCCCTCAAATTGAAAACATTATGGAAGTAAGTATACATACTTATTTAATAGTAGTTTTGATTTCAACAACATCAGATTTTTATCCATAGTAATAACACTTCTCATTCCATCATGTAGAAAGTGCATAAAAAAAATTTTAGTCGATAACCAACTAATTTTAAACAACGACATAAACCTGTCTTATTATGTGATTCAAATATATTGACCAAATTAATAAAAGCAATAGATAAATAGCTTTTTGTTCCTGATTTTTATTATATATATATATATATATATTTCTAGCAAGAAAAACTGTCTACAGTGCTACTTTATTTTCTATAACAACATGGCAACTATTCATTTAATAGATAACTGGAAGCCCTATATTCAACAAAATTCTTGAGAGTAACTTTGCTGTAAGTCAATAATAATGATATTCCATGAATATTCCTATAAAATTCAAAACTTTAAAATAAAGCTATTAACATTCATTTTGGAGATTTTAGGATGTGTTCACCATAATATCTGTGGGTAAATATATGTAAGTTAGTAAGTGATATAATCTTTGTAAAATATCTTAAACTTCTATTATTGGCAGCAATATCCATTTATAAGAACTTCCAGCTTCACTCAACTCACCTCCTATTTTCCCCAAAAGTCAAATACTAATTTAGCTTAAAAAAATTATTTAACATTTTTTTTTTGTAGCAAAATTTTTTTTGTAACAAAAAATCTTATATTTGCATAGAGATGACAGGCCATGCAAGTCATTATTTTAGGCTACATGTAATCTGTGAGTATATTTTACCTATCTTTGGCATAAAGTATTATTGAAATTTGCCATATATAAAAATTTTGAAAAAACATTCATGAAACAATATCAATTCATAGACAGTTCTTAAAAAGATCTTCATTTCTATTGCAGTTGTGTAGGTTATCAAAGATGGCCTGCTGATATTTTTATATGATCACATTTATTTTATATGATGAAAATGATGGAATTTATCTATTTCAAAATCAAATCATTACTATTATAAAGAAAACAATAGCTTTGTAATTAAATAGTCAGATAATTATGAATGATTAGGATCTTTTTTATCACCTCTTTTCTACTGATCATTCTTCATATTAATAGTTTTCTATCTATTTTCCTACATGAGAATGTCTAAAAATAATTTGCCATCTTTACTGTGAAAATATTTATATGAATATATAAAATATAACACCCTTTTTTTGAAGACACTTCCACTAAAATGATATAAATTAGTAATACTTATTACAAAAATAGTTAGCTTGAGTAATTAATAAATACCAGATAATATAGAGCTCTAATATCCTCATAATTAAATTACTTTATTGTTTTTGCTTTTATTATAGAAGACTAGAATTTAAAAAAATGCATCTAGTTCCCATCTTCACTATTTTATATTATTTACTAAGGCAATAAACCTAAAGCATGTGCAGTTGGTAATGCAAGGTAGGAACCTCTACAGGTTTTTTTTAAAAAAATAACATATTGTTTTGAACATAAATTAACTTACTTGTGTAATTATATAGATGTGACACCAAGTCAATTTATTTATAATTTAAAGATGTTTGTTTGTTAATTATAGACCCTTCTATTTTTGATTATGAAAGTTAATACTAACAACAATATCACAACTTTTAAATATGCATACTCACCTATTTTAAAGTGAATCTCTTCATTCTATTCTAGAGCTATCTTATTCTAAATTTGAGAAATGAATAGATAGCTGAAGATAATGCTATATTATCCATCTTCCTTTCACTCTGAGAACTTACAACATAAGTTTTTTTTCCCTATTATTTCAGAACCATCTATTGTAAATTGGAATAATCAATAATCAATGTTCAACAGATTGTAGTTTTATATAATCCACATTAGCAAATCAATTTCTGACTTTTGTCTTTGTCAGTGAGAGCTTTTGTGTCAAACATATTAATAAAACATCATTAATAATGTTTTGACATAATTACTATTTTAAATTAATATTTTGCAGTCATCTACATCAAAAAAACACTCTTCTGTGCAGGTTTTATCAGCGTCTTATGTATATAAAATCTAAATGTATGTTTCTTCATTTAATATTCTAAAATGATTAAAATGAAAAACAACCTATATGATGTGCTGAAATCATAGATTGAATAGCAAAATATTTTTTTGTTCCATTCTGAAGAGAGAAATAATAAAAATCTTAGTTTGCATAAATAAATAAGTTTATTTATTTTATTTTTCTAAAATAACTAGATTTAATTATAAAATCTGTTTTAAATTAAAAATATAGAAACCGAGGTAAAAGAATACTTAATTTTTAACTCTGATTTTCAATAAAGCTTTAAATCGGCAGTAGATACTTCGGTTTTAATTAAATAAATTAATAACTTAATGTATGATCGTTTTTAAATTCCTGAACTGCTTCTTCTGCTAGTTATTATTTATGTATTAATTATTTTTGCTAAAGTTAAACTAAACTCAGTTTATATCCTCTTCTCACACATCAAAATACCATATTTTAATCTAAATTGGATTTAAATTAATAAATTTTTACTTTAAAAGCTTTTAAGTATTTGAGTGTGTTTAAATATATTTTATTATTGCACTTTTTTTTTTATTATAGATTTGAATTTCATTTTTTACTTCTCTTTTTCGGTACATTTTGGATTTTTTTCAAATGTCTATTTCTCTTTATATAATTAGAAATATTTTACTGATTGTACAGTGTTTTCTCTTAGTAAACAACAGTTCATTTTTCAAAAACAATTACTGTGTTTTACTTATTTACTGAATATTTTTATTGAAAACTAAGATAATAAACAGAAGTTTTATTATTTTTTCAATGAAAGCAATATGATTTCATTTCTATGAGATTGTTTTAATATTATGTTTGATGTAAAAATTAAAAAGGAGAGAGGAAAAAATATTGATTATGCATTCACATATTTGTTACATTTACTTTATCGATAGATTAGTACTTTTTACATTTTTTTTTCTTCTTTATCGTAATATAATGTAGTAATTAAATATAGCAGATAATTTCCTGTTTGTTTAACATTTCAATTAATTCTGCGGAAAACATTGTGTTTACATTCATCTTATTTTTTCCGATTAATAAAAAATTTAAAAAATAATTTTGAATAAAAAAAAGTTAACTTGATCATTTGTACACAATATATATATACAAGTTTCTGTGTGAGAGGGTTGCTATTAAAGACCAAGCCCGAACAACATTTATAATGTTCGATAAATGAGCGTGGATGGAGCGCTTGCTAGCAAGCACGGATTAGAAAAATGAGTTTATTGCTTTCATTTTTGAATATAAATATATAATGTATTTTGTCTTTTTCAAAAAGATAACAATCCCTGTTGTGATTTCTTTTAAAAGTCAGAATGAATGTACAATTTAAGGTCTTTATATATGTTTGTTTGTGCTGACGGTACCTACGATAGATACGAACAAATAATTAAAACACTTAATTTAGAAAACAAAAACACCTTCAATAATGACATCAAATCTATAAGATTAATGAAGCTCTTGGTTTTTGAACGTATGATATTATTCATTGCTATATTTAACGCAGCATTACGCTGTTGCACATGCGCTTTGAAGATTTTAACTATAAATGAATGAATACTAACAATCAACCACATGATAAAGTCTTTGGAAAAGATAGAATGGCCATCTATCTTTTCGAACCCAAACGCTTTTGTATGGGCGAATCTTAAGTGTTTGAAAGTGAAAGCGTGAATATATTAAATAATCACTTTAAATTACTATTACATGCTTGAATGAAAGACGCTAATGAAATTTACTTTCAAACACTTAAGATTCACCCATACAAAAGCGTTTGGGTTCGAAAAGATAGATGGCCATTCTATCTTTTCCAAAGACTTTATCATGTGGTTGATTGTTAGTATTCATTCATTTATAGTTAAAATCTTCAAAGCGCAAGTCCAACAGCGTAATGCTGCGTTAAATATTACAGTTTACAAATATCATGCTATAAAAATGATTTATTTACATTCATTGTTATATTATAATTGATCAATAATTACATTTAAATTAACGTAGATTGCATACAATTAGAAGAATTATTACATAATAATAAGATTTAGTTAAATTTTGTGAAGTTAGCAGAAAATATGAAGAATAATCATTTGAAAAGTAAATATTTAATTTAGTACAAATTCGTAATTATTAAAAATATAAATGCATTGAGATTTGTAATAAATTAAAGAACATCATTGTGGGATTGACTGAATATCTAAAGTTAAATCAGCATTATTTAATCATATTACAGGTTGATGTTAAATGCAGATATTAACGTTTAGTCCAATAAGCTCTCATTCTTATAAAGTGTAAGACTTTTTAGTGAGATTAATACAAAGTTCAAGTCATTGTTTAAAAATTATCATAAGAGACTTTTAATGAAAGAATTAAAAAATAACAGACAAACAAAGTGCATAAGGTAATATGGAAACAGAAATAAACAATAATAAAAACATGTGGGATTTGTAGAGGTGAAAGATTATGATTTTTTTTTTTTTTTGATAGACAACCAATGATAAATTGAAATAATAGAACTAGAGTTATAGAGATTTGGGAATTAAATTTTGATTAATAAAAAAAAAATTAAATGTAAGAATTATAATATGCTTATTATATTCCACCAATGTAAGTGAGATTTTATGATGTATGTTATTGTAAAGTTAGAGAGACAGCAGTTATAAAGAAAAACAGCACATGCAATTAACATTTCCAATCTTCAAAATGATATAATGAGTTTAAGCTAAAACCTATAAATATTACTTTAAAACTACAATGTAAATATCAGAAGCCAAAAAAAAAGCCAGTATTTTTATTATTTCTGTTATAAGTGTCACAATATAAAATAAACATTTTGAAATATTAAGCAGCAATACATTAGTAATAAAATTAAGTTTGAAACATATTCAAGAAATCACACTTATTGAAGAATATAATTCTTCATAGTCTTTAAAATTAAATTATCAGTAGCATTAAATAATGCACAAGATACCTGACATGAATTCCACACTAAATTATTTGATTTCTAGATTTTTTTTTTTAAGTTTAACCCTATTTTAAAATTGCTAGTACTCATTTTATCAACAACTAGATTTCTAGACCAACGGATTTGCATATAGTCTGCTGCCAAAAAAAAAAAAAAAAAACATAAAACTTGCTTAGCTTTGTGATAAACTTTCCAAGATTCACAGATATGAATTAACAATAGTTAGCATAATAGATATAAAACAAACTGTAATGTCATGGAGCTTTATATATATATATATATATATATTGTAACGAGCACAGACGTTCCTGGATATACATTCTCCGGATCGTTACAATATATATATATATCCATTATTGATCTAAAGGAAGATAAATTATCTCCAAATTCAATCCATCTCTTCAATTCATAGACTTTATTGTCACATCATATCAACAAATTTCCTTATTTTATTTAGCCAAATCACAGGTAGTCTTTTTCTACGTCTTTTATAATATTTTATAATCTACTTTATGACTTCAATTTCCTGTCTATTATCATATTTTATAGAAATTCAGTCCAGCTTTAGTTCATCCTCTTATTTTTTTCAACAATATCAATGAAGCTCATTCATTTTCTCATTTGTTTGATCCCTTCATTCTACTCCTAACATATTTCCATCCATGCTTAGTTAAAATGGTTAATGTTTTGGAATTTTCTATCCAAATTTCAAATACATTAGTCAGAATTGGTAAAACAGATTTATTAAAAACCTTCATTTTCAAATTCATAGGCACTCCATACAAGTTTAATTTTATGAATAACTGCATCCATCATGTTGACATCTGTATTAATAATCTGAATGAAGTATTTGTAGTTGTTTACTTATAATTTATGATTATCAATCTGTTTTTTTATTTGAAAAATTTCTCTGAACATTACTTTAGTTTTTTATCTTTATCTTTAATCCTACTTTTTTACATTCCTCTAATAACTCACAATATTTCATGAAGCTCTGAAACCTTGTTTGTTAAACTGCCACAACATCTACAAAATTTAGATGATTTATATAATCTTCATTTAAATTTTTAATTCACAAAATATTTCTCATAAAATTACTGCAAAACGTTTTGGAGATATAGAATGATCATGTTATAAATCTTATTGATGAAAAACTTCTTAGTATTAGCATGTAGTCCAATCACTACTCTTGCATTTTGGTAAATATTATTCAGAATAAGACAATATTATTTATATCTTGATTATTGAAAGATTTAATCATTGTGGAAATTCTTACAAATTGAATGCCTTTCATAATTAATATATCCAAAGAATTATGAGAACTCACAATTATTGATCTTTTTTGTAACTTCTACACTGTTAAACTATATTTAAATCCAGATAGTTATTTTGATTGATTTAAATCAGAAACTCATTTTACATGAGAAGTAATTATTTTGATAGCATTTTGTATAAAACTAATAGAATACTGATAGATCAGTAATTTCTATCTTCTAGTTTATTATCTTTTTTAGATATCAATATTACTATGCATTCTTCCAATCATATGATACATATTTATTATTTAGATACTTGAAATATAGTTTTTCCTCTCCTTTATAGATTTAAATTAATGTCTTATTTTTTATTTAAAATTCTTGCAATTTAGAACATATAGAAATTAGTAATTGTAGTAATTTGTTTATTTTCTTGTTCTTTATTTCTGTACAATTCTTTGTAGAAAGTTCCACACAATTCATTATGTCTTTTCTATTTTTAGTAATAATTCCATCATATTTTATTTCCAAAACTACTTCCTCTCAATACGAAAATGTCCCTTTATATATTTTTTTTTAACTTTTATTTTCTTCTATAGTTTTTTTCTGCCAATTCACTGTTATAGTATCTTATACCATTATTGAATTATAGATATTTAATTATTTTTAATGGATCATTTTAAATTAATTTCATATTCGTTTTTTTTTTTTCATACATGCGATGTCTCAGTTGAAAATTTATTAGATAATTGCTATTTTTTATACTAATTATCTTTAGGCAATTCTTAATAAGCTATTAATTATTTTTTTATTAATCTCAATTACATTTGAACCATCTTTAAAGTGGTTCAATGTTTTAAAATGATTAACAAGTACTAATAAAAATTAATTAGACTGCTTCTGAGGATTATCAATCAATTGTTAATACAGACTTTTTAAATTGGTTTCCATTTTATAATTTTGTATTGGCATTTAGTTTACATTTCATTTCTCAATTGATTCTATTAAAAATATTAAATCTTGAAATATATATTTTCTATTAATAAAAATATAATCCAATATTGCTGTACCTTTATTTGGATATTTTCAAGTACTTTTTTTTAGTATTTTTCTGAAAAAAAAAAATCATAATCTTTCTGAGCTCTCCTCATGTACAAATCTTTAAAAGTCAGTCAATACTTGAATAATCCCAATATCAATAACAATCAATAATTTCAAACTACTGTCCAGACAACCTCCTTTTAACAATAAATGTGGGATTCTATCTTTATTAATAGCCTAATAAACTTATATTAACACTAAAGATTTCAACTTGACCACAAAAATTGAAAATATTGATACAAAAAGGTTTAAAAAATCTCTTTAAACAGGTAAATATAAACAATTCTGAATGAAGACTAATAAATAGTCAATCATAACATTACAACTGCAAATATAAATTTCAAATTGTACTTAAAGAATTACTTAAATAATAAGTGTAATAATACTCAAGGCTAAATCGATTTATAAGAGACCATTAGAAACTAGTGAACACTTAGACAATCCCAATATAGATATCAATCAACAATCTCAAACTATCAGTTAACCTCCTTTTAACAATAAGGTTGAATTCTACCATTATTTATGGTCCATTATACTTATATAGACAATAAAAATTGCAACTTGATTGCAGAGATTGAAATTGTTGATACAAATATTATTTCCTTAAATAAGTAAATATATCCTATTCTGAATTCAGACTAATAAATAGTCAATTACAACATTACAAATTGCAATTATAAATTACAAATTGCACACTAAGTATTACTTAAATAATATGTGTAATAATGCCTTGAACAATGTTACACTTATTATTTAACTAATACTTTGGCTACAATTTCCATTATTGCCCTTATTATTTAGTATCAATAATTATGCATTTTTAACATGCATTAAAGCTCCATGGCTTCACACTCACAGCTGTATGCGGTTGATAAGTAATACTTTGGGTGCAATTTGAAATGCTATAATTGATTATTTATTAATCTGTATTCAGAATAGGTTGTATTTAATTGTTTAAGCAGGTTTATTTAAACTTCATGGAATCAATAATTTCAATCTCTGTGGTCAAGTTGCAATCTCTAGTGCAGGGGTCTCGAACCCTATGCCCGTGGGCACCATAGCACCTGCAGACCATTTTACGTGTGCCCACCACTATCCGAACATGATAAAAAATATTTATCTGATACAAATAAATTTAATTTTTAAAATTTCTTATAAATTATTGTATTATATTGTAATCAAATTACAGTGTAAAAATATAAACGTTAATTATATGTTAAAATTTTATTTTTGAAATAAATATTTTTTGTACATTATGTGTAATATTAACAATATCCAACTATAAATTTACATTGAAAAAATAAATGGTGCCTGCCATCTGGCTGGTATTATAGAACATGCTCTTAAGTGCAAAAAGGTTGGGGACCCCTGCTCTAGTGTCTATATAAATATAGTGAATGATTAATAAAGATGAGAGTCCACCTTTATTGTTAAAAGGAGGTTGTTTTGACAAGAGTTTGAAATTATTGATTGTTATTGATATTGGGAAGGTCTAAGTGTAACTGGCTTTTAGTGATTACTTACAAACCCATTTAGCCTTGAGCATTATTTAACTGCAGATGTGCAGTACTTTTGAACATGCACATATATGTATAATAAAGATAAATTAAGATTATTCTACAAACAAAATTTAAAAAAATAATAATATAATTAACAGTAATCAATTGAAGGGACATGTGTACTTTTATTTTTCTGCATGTGTGTTCACTCATGCATTCACTAAAACAATAAGAATAATAAGAAAAAAAAACTAGAAACATACTTTTATTTTTAAAATAAAGTAAATAATAAAATGTCTATCTTTCTTGCAATTTAATATGCTCTGGATGATAGTCTTTTTTCAATAACTTTTTTTTTTATAGAAATATAATAATGTCATTTTTTATTATATTCTACATTTTTAAAAACTTATAATATTATGTTTAGAAAATATGTCATTATGCCAACATTGTGCATCTAATTTGGAAAAAAATATTAAAAAATATATATAATGTATGTGCTTTCAATAAAAACTGAAGAAATTTTATTAATAAACATAATTGTATATATTGCTTTCAGACAGCAAAATAGCTATTAGATTATTGTAAAATTTACTTAAATTTTTTTAAAAATACCCTTATTTAAGTTAAAATCTCCATTTGTTTATAAATATGATTGTATATGGTGCTTTGAGGGGAAAAAATGCTGCTTCATTGTTATAAAATTTGTGAATATTAAAGGGTTTTCTTTGTTTGTGTATTTATATTTTTGTTTGTTCATTCATGTTTTTCTTTAAACAGTGTATAATTGTCATCATGTCCTTAAAATAACATAGTTACCGCCTACACTGTACACAATTTTTCTCTTTTTGAAAATTCCATAAATGCATGACTTCTCTCATTTTAATTATTTTACTTGAAATATCTTTTCTATCCTTTAATTGTTTTAAAATTCTATCATTAATGTTTCTTATGACAACTTTAAAATGTTTTTGTGTGATCAAAACATTCAAAACATCTGCATTTGATGGCTTACTTTAAGTTGCTACTCTGTCAACTATACCATGATTCTCCATAATGTTGCTAATCCCACTCCATTTGTGCTGTCAATATTTGTGCCTTTATATTGCAGTACATATTTACTTTTCAGATCAATTTTCTCTTCACTGTTTGTTTTAAATTTACACAGTTTACTTATTTAATATTAGACAGTTCTTCTTCATCTTACACTTGAATGAGATCAATAGTCATTGGCAGTTAATTAAAAAATCATCATCAAATGCGATTTTTTTCTAAAATTACTTATAAAATGAAGTATGTTTTCTTATGAAAAAAATGATGTTTCATGAATTGACTCAACTGGACCTCAAGGAATTTATATTTTTACAGTTAGAAAGTCAAAAATATTACACATAGTTCAAAAGAATTCAGTTAAAACTTACTTGTTTAGAATAGTAAAATGAAAAAATGCCAAAGCTGAAAAACCTAAAGAAACAATTCATATTATTAGTCCTAGTTGACTAAGAGTTGATAAAGTAATAATTTTTTAAATATCATATTCAAAATTAGCAGCAATTCTTGCAATTATTATTGTTATACTTTATAAAAATAACAAAATAACTTTAAACAAGGCAAAACTCTGGTTGACACACGGTGGCACTACTATATGGAGAGTTTTGCCTTGTTTATAAACAATTGTGTACTAGTATAAGAGATGGTGATCATGTGATATAAAATAACTTTAAACATTATTTCACTACTAAAAACTCCAGAAAACTGAATTATTAAAAAAATCCCAGCAGTTATTAATGTTGATGAATGAATCAAAGCTGACACAAGTGTAGATGCTGCCATAGCAGCAATCAATCATACTAAAAAAGAATTTGAGCACTTTTAGTGATTCCAGCCAACAACATTAACACAATTATAATATTTATAATATTTTTTATCAAAAAAACTTATTGAGAAAAAAATTTAATTTTCATGATTTAATATAAATGTAATACAAACTAAACAAGCAACACCCCCAATCTGATTTCTTAAGATTGTTAATATTCCTGTCCTATTTGATATTCAATTTTTATAATAAATAACTAACACATATGACATCAAACTCAATCCATCTCACCCTGGAAGTCTTGATCTACAATTAGAAAATTATAAAATCATTCATCTTTGACTATCAGCCATTGCATTGGTTTATGACTTTACAGTTTTCTGAGAATAAGGGTCAAAATTTAGTTTTCTAAAATAAAAATATATTAAAAAATGATCTTATTCATTTTGCCTTGAAAAAATTCAACTCATATTTGATAACAGTTATTTTACTAAATAAAATAATAATTAAGAATTAATTTCTGATGTAAAAGTAGGTGTATGTAATACTGACCTTTTAACAAAACCAATTTATCTTATGATTGTCTATACTTATACAATTATAAAAAAAAAAAAACTGTAAAAAAAACATCTATCCTATTTTATTTATAAAATTCTAAACTTTGATCAGATTGCACATTTTTTCAATTTGAATTTAGTATCAATAAGATAAACATAATATAATTTAGAAAACATCATCCAAAGTTTATTAAGAGAAGATATTTTGATCTTTTACATTAAACTAATTTTAATTAATTGAACAAAAATGTGCATGTCTGTTTATTAAATAGGTGGATTTAAAAAGTTATTTTGTCTTTAAAAAGTGGCTTTAAATTTGTCAATAAATTTTATTTTGTTCTCAAGTTTTTAAAATGTTTAAAACTAAAAATTAGAAATAAAAAGAAATACTTTTATTCACATAAATGCACTGAAATGTAAGTAAAAAAATGCACTATAAAGTGAAATAAATTTTCTTCCGCTTTCATAATAAAATTTTGATGTTATAATATAAAATAAATTAATTTTTGTTTACATTTTATTGCATTTATGTAAATGAAAGGATGTTTTTATTTTTTTAAATATTTTTTATTTAGTATAAAATTAATTATGTTTCAAATTTAAATAAACTCCTGTATATTTATGTATTGATTAGAGTTATTACTGTTTCACCAAAGATATGCAAAAGAGTTTCTGTCTGGTTGCTCTATTTTTATAACTGCATATGGTGACTAATTATGACTAGTTGGATGTTTTATTCACGTTTTTTTTTTTTAAAAAAAAAACATTAAAAATTAATAAGTTGTTTGTATGCATTTATATAAATTGAGACGGAATTACCTCATGGACCATAAATAATATGAGCATATATATATATATACATATATAATGGTAAAAAACTATAGAAATCAATATAGATAAAATTTACTTATACAATTATTTAAAACAATGTCTGGAATAATTAAAATTGTACTTAAATAATATTTTTGGATATTTTTGAAGTGTTGTATAAAAAAGTCACTATTTAATACAAATATTGTATGAGATTTATTTTTGACTTTGGCAAAACTAAATTTTTGACATAACAAAGAAAACTTTTGTCTTAACTGAAGATGTTTATTTTAATTATAATTCACATTACATGTGAAGTTTATTTTATATTCTGCTTTGCTTACATTATTATGAAGGAATTTTTTCAATACAAAATTATCTTTAATTTTGATAAATATAAATTTTAAAACATGTTAATTTATTTATTGTCTTATTTATATTAATCAAAAAGAAAAATACTTACTATTAATTATCCTGTTTAGAAATTCTATTATATCTACCATAAATAATAAATTATAACTGATAGTCATTGTAGTGAATAAAAATTCAGTTTCAAAAGGAGGTCAGTTATTATTATTCCCAATGTTGATCAAGTTTAAATTTCTAGAAAAGTAAAGTGGAACATCTCAACAATATTATAGTTCAACATGTATAAAAAAGATAGCATTTGACCAACTGAATTTCAGAAATTATCAAACAGAACTGAGTTAAAGACAAATAGTATTTACGTATATTGAAGCAGATGATCTGATGCAAAGACACTGCTTCACAGCCCACATCTGATCTCCCACCATTTAACTATGTTCACCAGTCTTTACGCATGTATATATATTTATTAATACATATATTTCTTTTGTATATATATTTATTAATACATATATTTCTTTTGCTTTAATATTTTACATAAATAACATGGATATTTATATATCTTAATCAAAGACCATTTTAATAAATAAATTTTTATTCTTATTTTCATGTGTATACATGTGTAAATGATAAATAGATATATATATATATATATACATTTGTAAATGATATATAGATATATTTCAGTGTAGGGGATTGCTGACTAAAGATTAAAAATTATGTTATATATAAATTGTATTTAAAATCATATATGAAACTCATTATTCTCTATATTTAATTTAGCAGTCAGATATGATGCAATTCTTTTAAAAGTCTCTCGAAAACAATTACCCGAAAAAGCCCCTTAGTTAAAAGTAAAAGATTATAATATTGTAATAATAAAATAAACCCATTAGTGGAAATTTTGTCCATGCCAGCTTTTTTTTAAAATCATAAGACTTATTTTAAAACAATCATTTGAGAAATGTATAGCAGTAGTTTCCATGTGACAGCACCAAAATAGAAGTATAAATACTGCTGGATTTAAATCCAAAAAGAAAAGAGACAACTAAAATTATGATGATGCCAAACCAAATCCACATCAATTTTAATTTTCATTCAATGTGCCACAAGTAGGGGAAATTTTCCCCTCCCCTTCCATTCCAATATCCTTTTTCCCATAGCAAAAGTCCAGATCCCATACTAATGAATTTTAAATATCTGCCGATGAATTCAATGCTACTTATCATGTCATGTTTAAACCTAGATCTAGTGAACTAATGCCAATGAACATTATTTTTATCCAAGACTTCTATTCCAGATATCAACATAAAAGAACTTTAGACACACTTGATTATCCAATTCCACCTTCTTTATAATCCTGATGCTCTGTTCTGATACTAAATTTAAATGTTTTCATATTATGTAGCTTTCTATAACTCTATATAACTGATCCTCATTAAGCCTTTTTTAATGTATTTTCTTTCTTTATTTCCACGCGGCAAATAATTTTAGTATAATATGTTTATGTATTTATGTTTTCTTTAAATACCAATAATAATTTCCAAAATTGCTAACATATATTTTATTTCTATTTTTCCTACCTTTACTTACAGGGTAATTAAGCATGTAAATTAATTAAAAACAAGTCTTACGCAACTTGTGCAGGTGTTTGTAATTTTGGAAAATAAAGTAATTAAATTATAAAATTTGCTATAGAAAAAAGATCAACATCTGTTTTCCTAAAAATGTTTATTTTTTCTTTCTAAATAATAATGTGCTATTTTAACTTTAATGTATCTTATATATATATATATATATATATATATATATATATATATATATATATATATATATATATATATATATATATATATATATATATATATATATATATATTATCCCAACTATTACCCCCATATCAGTTATTTATGTATCAATTTTATTTACTTTCAAAAGGCATTTATTAACCGAGATTGATATTTATGAAATGTGTGGGGAGTTACGAATAACTTAAAGTAAAAAAAGAGGGGAATCTTTAAATCTTAAATTTATATATTTAGTAGAGTAGCATTCACTATCTCTAACTATAATTCCACTTTCAGATCATGATTTCAAGCTATTTGCTATCATCAGTGAAAGACAGGAATAAAGAAACTAGATCTAAATACAAACTCTGAACGTTTATGAAACAATTTTTATTCAGCTTGCAAGCGTGAATTTTTTAGACACGTAATTTCTTCAAACTCAGCATAGCAAACCAGATAGCTATATGGGTCTGATCTCAGTTCAGCATCACCACATAGTAGAAGCCTCTGCAATCTATATCATTGCAAGAAAGACCTCAAAGGTACATTTATGATAAACAAAAATGCAAGTTAAAAAACTTGCTAACGCTTGTATTTATGATGATAGCAAATAGCTTGAAATCATGATCTGAAAGTGGAATTATAGTTAGAGATAGTGAATGCTACTCTGATGTTTATGTAAACAAAACATACGCTTGATCGGTGTTTTTGGTAGAACGCCATCTGTGGACATAAATACAAGCATTAGCAAGTTTTTTAACTTGCATTTTTGTTTATCATAAATGTACCTTTGAGGTCTTTCTTGCAATGATATAGATTGCAGAGGCTTCTACTATGTGGTGATGCTGAACTGAGATCAGACCCATATAGCTATCTGGTTTGCTATGCTGAGTTTGAAGACATTACGTGTCTAAAAAATTCACGCTTGCAAGCTGAATAAAAATTGTTTCATAAACGCTCAGAGTTTGTATTTAGATCTAGTTTCTTTATTCCTGTCTTTTACTGATGATAGCAAATAGCTTGAAATCATGATCTGAAAGTGGAATTATAGTTAGAGATAGTGAATGCTACTCTGATGTTTATGTAAACAAAACATACGCTTGATCGGTGTTTTTGGTAGAACGCCATCTGTGGACATAAATACAAGCGTTAGCAAGTTTTTTAACTTGCATTTTTGTTTATCATAAATCTACCTTTGAGGTCTTTCTTGCAATAATATAGATTGCAGAGGCTTCTACTATGTGTGATGCTGAACTGAGATCAGACCCATATAGCTATCTGGTTTGCTATGCTGAGTTTGAATAACATTACGTGTCTAAAAAATTCACGCTTGCAAGCTGAATAGAAATTGTTTCATAAACGCTCAGAGTTTGTATTTAGATCTAGTTTCTTTATTCCTGTCTTTCACTGATGATAGCAAATAGCTTGAAATCATGATCTGAAAGTGGAATTATAGTTAGAGATAGTGAATGCTACTCTGACGTTTATGTAAACAAAACATACCCTTGATCGGTGTTTTTGGTAGAACACCATCTGTGGACATAAATACAAGCGTTAGCAAGTTTTTTAACTTGCATTTTTGTTTATCATATATATATATATATATATATATATATATATATATTTTCCTTTAGATTGATTTTCACTTGAGAAGGTCTATTTGTAGTAGATGAAACCATGGTTGTGTAAGGATTTTGGTAAAATTTTTAAAATTTAATCTAGTATTGTATTGTTTTATGGTTTTGCATTTATATATATATATATATATATATATATATATATATATATATATATATATATATATATAGATATATATATATATATATATATAATCTATATTTTATCCCCACTACTACCGCCATTCCAGTTATTTATGTATCAATTTTATTTACTTTCAAAAGGCATTTATTAACCGAGATTGATATTTATGAAATGTGTGGGGAGTTATGAATAACTTACAGTAAAAAGAGAGGGGGATCTTTTAATCTTAAATTTTTATATTTAGTTAAATCTATCATCCATGCCTCTTTAGTAATTAATTCACACTATTACGCAGGGTATTAAATAAGTAAGATAATCTATAAAGCTATTTATGCTTCATTATTCTCAAGCATTGCATGCATAAAGGCCACTTCATTTTATATATATTCATGCTTCACTCTAATATGGTGGTATTCGCTAAGTCAAGCACCATCGTCATTCTCAATGTTCTTGAACCAGGCTGTAAAACCACCCTGGGGACTTATTTGGTTGTATGTGCATGCTTTATATGGGAACTGCTGGAAAATCCAGTCCAATAAATGCATTGCCGACCACTTTCTATACCGATCCTGCCAACGTTTGCAGAGAAATAGGTAATACTCATTTGATACACTTCATGAAGCACACTCCAGGATTTACAAGTGGACCACCCAAACCTGCTGCCATGCAAGTACCTCCATTCATTATAATTTTAGTAAATCCATAAACATCCATAAGTTGTAGTAATGTTACTTTGCTAAAACAGACATCTATGCCCATTAATTAATATCCACATCATTATGACAAACTTGTTATTAATATAAATATTCATTAGTGTCCCACATATCTGCCACTTTATAAATCAAATTAATAATTATATTCTATAAAAATATAATATTGCTGTGTTAAAATGTTTTTTTTTCAAATTGGTTAAATGCTATTTTCATTACAGTGGGGGTGGAGTAGTATCTTAATGATATTTTCTCACAGCACTAAATCTGTAAGGTATTTATTAGTGGCATAGTCACAAATATTAGTAAAGTTATTATAAGATCTCAATTAACATCTGTAAATCAAAGAGAATCCTATATATGAAAATCCGTCATTATTATATAATATTTATGAGGCTAGTGTCTGATAAATAATCAGACATGTTTATTTATGTTATGAATATAATAAATCTTAAAATATATTATCAACTCTCGAATCATTGCTTTCTGTTATTTAAGTTATTATAAATTTATAAGTTATCCTCATAATGACCAGATGATCTCAGCTAAAATTACATAATTAATTTGCAAGGTCACGAGCTTTCATTGCTCCTAAAGTATAGTTCATTTTTAAGTCAGTCTATCATTAGAGTTGGCTTAGAGTCTTTTTCTGTCTCCGATGAGCGATGCCAGCGGTGAAAGAGGAAATGATATCGATATCATCGGGATTGTTGCTCATAAGTTGATAGATCTGGGGAATAGGCAAATAGGGCAGAAGTCATGGGTGTTCCTGACTTATGTATCTTGCGCATGAATGGATTCGAGGTATTTTTGCCTAGATGATAGATCTTGTTCTGTGAACAAACAAATCTGACCGGTACAATATGCACTATTCACAAGTGACACTAAAGTTTATATGTAAAGCTAGGCTACTGAACTAGAAATTTTAATAGTACATACCATATACATATTAAGGCATTGATATTTCTACATACATATGAAGTTCAGAGAAAAATTTGGTAAGTGAATAAAATGTATTATAATAATAGAAATGAATTCTAAATATAAAGTCATTCTGCATTATAAATTATTCAGCTTTTTCAAAAAACAACAAAAACAACAGCAAATATTATTTTAAAGTTTAGAACATAATATTATAGTCTAAATATTTTATTTTCTACAAGTTTGTGCACTTGCATGCATGAATAAGTCAATATTTGTTTTAAAAAAAATAAAAATATATAATAAAAATAAAATTTGGTCAGTTTATAATAATACTTTTTTTCTTATCTCAAGCAAAAAATAATATTGTGTGTGTATATAAAAAATGAGGGTTAATTAAATTATTTAAATAATATAAAATGTATCTATACTTTTTTGTTTTTCATAAAAGAATTTTGGAAATGTAAATGAATAAGAAATATAATTTGTAAAACCATTCGTCTGCATTCTAAATTAGTCTATTTAATTAATGTTTTAAGATAAGCATTTTTTATTTAAAAAATTATATAAATAATTTATTTCTCATATTAAAATTGTAAAAAAAAAACTTAAACGGAGATTAAGCAATGACTTAAAAAAAGTAAAATTATAAATGAGTGGATAAAGATATATTTATCAGAGAGTGGGATTTTTCTTTAAAAGGAAGACCAGCTTAAATTAAAGTTAAAATTTTTTTATTGAAGAGCAAAGGCTATAAAAAGTAGCAGTAGAACTCTATTCGTCCAGTCATGAATGTATTTAAAGGTCTTATACTGTTTAAGACTAAGAGTTTGTATCATTGCATAAAAACTAAATATCATTATAGTGTCTGAAAGATATGCCTATTCTTCCATTAATAACCTTTTAGTGCAATGTAAAGGTAATGCAATCTTTTCAATCCATGATTACCAGCTACTGGAAGATACTGCTGTACTCCCAAAAATGCAAATACGTAGCATAGCTTCGGTATCAAGGTTATATCTATGTTATCAAATGCATGACCTTTGGTCTTATTAATGGTAGTACAGATCTCCTAAGACGCTTTGATTGAGTGTTTTCAGAGAAAGTAAAGAGCATAATAGTTTAGAGTGTGGATGATGTGATGATCACTTCAGAAAGTTCCAAGCAGCATCTTCATCATTTACAATTATTTTTTGGATAATGTTGTGTGAAGAATATATTTCTTTATTTTGAAAAAGAATAATGCAATGACCCATTAATTTACCCCATTTTAGGTCATGAAGCAGAACAACATGGAATCTGTCATTAACCTGATAAACTCAGTGCAATAGAAAACTTCCCAACACCAACATCTAGGAAACAATTGCAGTCCTTCTTAAGACAATGTAATTTTTATCATAAATTTTATGAGAATTTTTCTCAAGATCCCAAGTTTATCTCCAAATTACTTGCTAAAGATTGTCATTGGAATAGTCCAACCAACATGAGCAGCAATTTAGTTGCATCAAAAATAAATTCCTAAATCAGGTTATATTGACATATCTAGATTTTCCCAACCCTATTACATCCAATCTGAGAGTAGTGGATCTGGTTATTGTTTGATGTTGTTTCAAATTAGTGATACTCAACAACACCAAGTTTTATACTTTAATAGTCATATACTCAAAGAGCTGAATTTATTACTTAGGAACTGGAAAAGAAGCCCTCACAATTACCTGGGCATTTCAAAAATTTAAACACTTAATACTCAGTTCTGAAGTAGTTATTTTACTAACCACAAATATTTGGAAAGTTTTGAACAAAAGTTTATTTAAATAAAGATCACTTTATTAGATGGAGCTTATTCTTACAAAAATTTCAATATAAAGTAACATATTGTGTAGGAAAAAAAAACATTGTGGCTGATATATTAAGCCATCACCCAGTTCAAATATTTCCCCAACACTTCAGTATAAACCATTCGACATTTGTACCTACATCATTAATTGTAAATGAATAAGTAGAGTGTAATCTAATATGTCTAGATAAACAGAAAATGATCCCCAATATTTGTGATATTATTTTATACCTCAAGCAACAACTATTTTCACACCATACATTATATTATAAAATTAAGAGAAGTATAGACTTGTATAAAATTTGTTAATGACATTATTATACAAAATTCATAATGAAAAGAATCCATAGAAAGTATTAATATCACAGGCAACAGGAATAAATTGATTATATATATATATATATATATATATATATATATATATATATATATATATATATATATATATATATATATATATATATATATTGCCTATGTGGGCATTATGACCACAAAAGATAGACCATAGTTTGAGTATGTTATTTCATTGACCTGGAATGTATGCACATATATTGACAGTCTTACAAACCTGCACTATCTACTTAAAGGCTAAACCTGTCAACAAATTCTACACTAAAATGCTCCATCAAATTCTTTCATATGAACCTAATGAACTTTTAATTATAGATTAGTAAAAACCTCTTCTAAACTTTCGCAATTCAAATGCCTAGTGATTATGTATGCTATATTCTCCAAATAGATCAGAGTGTATCCCACCAGGAAAGCAGATTCTAAATCTACTATTAAAATTGTATGACATCAACAAAATATCTATTGTGGGAAAACCCAAAAACATTTTAACTGACCATGGTATTCCATTTATTTCAGATGAGTGGGGGAAAAATGCTTAAAATAAAATGCAACTAATCATATATTAACATCTATATATTATCCCCAGTTAAATTGTGTGAGTTATGCATGTGCTCAATCAAAATTTTCAAGGCTTATCAGTACACCAGAAATCATTGTGGTTGAATAAAACATCTAAATATGATTGTTAATTAAATGGCTTGGAGCATTCATGCATTCATTGGCTTTACTTTTCTATGGCTCCATTATGGAAACATGGTGCAATCATAATAAAAACAGCAATGCTTGTTATAGTAGAAAATGTAAACAAAGAAGAAGACTGGCATAAGGTTATAGGCAAAATGAAATCAATGAGCGAACAAGCAACAATAATCCTTATCAATTCAATGTTAGTGACCAGGTATTGATAAGATTGCCTAGGGTAAGCAAACCACAAATAAGGGAATAAAAAAATCCTTATATGATGGCACATTTGAAATCCTAAATTAACAAGGAAATAGTTAATTTTCACTAAAATATAAACGTAAAATAAAAGGTATATATTGATCATTAATACAAGCGATAGCAGGTTTTTACGTATATAAAACTTGTTTTGTTTTTCATATATATATATAATATTAGCTAGATGTCAAAAACGATTCCGGGAGAAGAAAAAACATTAGTGTCATCATATTTTTTTATTTTTAAAGTTTGACAAATATAAAAATAGTATATATTTTTTCTTCTAAGCAAAATGTTATGCAAATTTGTTTGAAAAAAAGAAAAAAAATTGAATAAAAACAAGGTTAAAGAAAAAAAAACTAAGTTATATATTGTGCCGGTCAAAATTATGTATTCATTGAACAAGACCAATAAAGCAAAAGTACCTTGAATCCAACCATGCACAAGATACATATGTCAAGAGAAGGATGAATCCTAACCTATTTGCCTAAACTATTGCACCTCTGACTAATGGATAACGTTTGTGATGACACTAGCAGAACTTGGTTTTATTCCGTCCCAGCTAGAGGTCATGGTTCACATAGAGACTCGAAATAATAAAGGGTTTATATGAAAATTTAATGATTTAAGGGATTCTGACGATTGCAGAATGGTACAGATATGATTTGATTGATTACTAATGGTTTGAACCATAATAATAATAATTCATTATGGCAACATTACACAGAAGTGAATTTAAATCAAAGAAATATTTAAATAAGTAGAGTAATTAACCTTAGAGATTGGGAGTGATGACAAACTAAGCTTATTTAAGATAACAATATTATAGGAATTTATTAAGGAATTTGGTACAAAATAAGTAGTCTTTGTTTATACAACTTGGTTATTTTCGTTAATTCATTTTGATGCAGCTTTGACAAACAATGTAAAAGTTTGTTAATTGGTCGGCAAAAAACCCATCAGCAATAAAATGTTATTAGCCCTCTTTGAACGATTACAAATCTATTTTATATATATTACAAGATATGAAAGATATGCATTTAAAATACTATTACATTTAAAATCATTTGTATATAATGAGTGTGGGAAGCAAAATAGTTCTTAAATAAATAATTGACAATTATACAGTCAGATTTAATTAATTACGAAATTTGTTTGTGAAGGACGTGCCATCATAGCAGAGAGCATTTCAGGATTGCTACATAAAGCTATAAAATGATGATGAGGGCAGTATGCTATTATAGATTACAACAAAATAAATGAGGTGGCTTTGCTAAAAGAAATTCCTGATATGTACAGGTAGATAAGATAAATGTTGGCCCTCTAGCCAAAGCATGTCTCTGAATAATAATAAAATATTTTTGATGTGCTGGACTTCCCAAACACATATTTTAAATGGCAATGCCCGAAAATGGATCCCTTGGTATGAACTATGTCTACTTTGAGGGAGTATAAAAAATTGGACTGGTCAGTTAAATTTCTGAAGGTCCTAAGAGGTTTGTAGCAAAGCAAGAATAGCAATAAATGAATGGTTGTAGCTATAAATACATAATGCCTTAGACATATATAGTAGATAATGTATCATTAACAAAATTAATAACTTAATTTCTAATTAAACTATCTCCCTGCAATAATGGAAGGTCCCAGAAACATTAGGTCATTAATGAATGAATAGTAAATTATATTACAAAAAGAAAGGCAAGAATTAAAACTAAAATATAAAATTGTTTTCCCCACTCATCACGGAAGATTACAAAATAGCACTTGTCTTTAATTAACATAGATGGCCATTAAATATCAAACTAATAAATTGTAAATCATAATTTTAATATTTTCTGACAAATAAAATATATGTAGGAAATATATATACTGATAAAATTCTATGAGAAATATTACTTAATTGATTCATTAAAATTATTTATTCTTTCAGAAATAATTACAAGGCTATTTTAAATTGGAGGTAATAGTAAGATACTTTTAAAATAATTTCAATCATTCAAATAAATATATATATGAGGTACAAAACTAAATGAGCTTTCTATTAATTAATTTACAGAAGGAAGTCTTCTTGTAATGATTTTTAAATTAAAAAAAAATAACAGGAGGGGATTTGAAGTTAATAGCTCATTGAATTTTGTAGTTGGCCATTTCAGTAAGTCAAATAATCTAAACAAACCGACAAAATTTAATTTGCTGCATCAAAATAATGTAAAATTTTATAAGAATTGATATTTTAAATTGAATAAAATTAAGACACATTTTGAACCAAGCTGTATAAACATTACAGAGATATATAAAATATATAAATTAATATTGATTTAAACAAGTGAAATAAAATCAGTGGCTTGCAGCAAATTGGAGATTATAATAATATACCTATTGGAAGATGTTTCATGGCTTGACAGAGGCAGTTACAGTCAGATTATTAGCAGGTTTACTTGACACAGACAGGCTCCGGCTAGATGTTGACAGCACTGGATGGCATTGATGAGCTGGTGAGACAGAGCTCCAGGAAGCACTGTCGATCTTTTAGCCAGCCATTCTTTTAGGCACGATGTCTTGTATATAGATTAATCACTTCTCTTCAGTAAACTCAACCATAATTCTTATCAAATTTTCCCTTATTTATGTGTTCTGATCTTATCTAGAGGATTGAATCTACAGTGACAACTGCCAATTGCAATCGCTCTAACTGTTTCTCTCAGGTTGGTGCCTGCTTGGAATGGAAATCTATAATTCTGCATGAACATGCCCCAAGGGTTGGTTTGCTAATTAAAAAAAACAACAACAAGCATATTAAGTTTATCAGTCATTGTACTAACAAAATCTATTTAATTAAGGTTTAGATTAACAAAATTGTAGATTTTATTCAGAAAAACTTTAGTAATTTGGTACAATGACTTTCAAACTGATATTTGACATAAACTTAAATAGAAATCTACAAAATATTTCTTAAAATATTACATTGTTTAAATAATTGATTCTCAAGTGTATATTGATTAAAAGATAAATATAAAATGTTACCCACTAATTAATTGAAGAAAATGTACTTTAATAAAGAATTTGAAATATTTGTAACATTTTATAGATATCTAGGATTCAATTACATATAAATGCCAATTTAATAATATAAACATAGTATACATTTTTACAAATATAAAATAATAAACTAATATAAAAAGGTTAGTTTTAATTATAAAATAAGATTAATGAAATATAAAAGATTATAATATTGTTCAAAATATACTACCATCTATTATGAGATTGGTGTCAGTTAATATAAGATTGGGTTCAAACCCAGATTAGTGCTGATGACATTGGCACTAGGTGTAGCAGAAATATATACTATATTTTCAGCTTCAATATATATATATATATAATCAGATTTTCTTTTCTTTTAAACAGATGTGATATTACATCATTCAAATCCCACAGGAGATTCACTTAAGTTTTGTGACTAAAAAGGAAAAAAAATCACTACAAACAGTTCATTAGATCTTATCTACAACACTTTGAATAATACTTGGAACAACTCAGACTGAAATGAATAAAGGTCTTATTTAAATGAAATCTAAAAAATTGTAAGACAGAATTATCACCTTAAATAAACTTCTAATGTTTGTCAGAAAAAAGTAAATAATATTTGATTTTGGGTGATTCTTATATTTAAAGAGTGATTTGTATTTCATATCAAATAATTTGGATTTCGTCAAGCATTGGTGGCCTAAAGGTTAGCATAGCTGCCTTCCAAACAGCTGGCCTGAGTTTGCTTCCCGATCAATGCTTTGACATATAAATAATAATAATAATAATAATAATAATAATAATAATAATAATAATAATAATAATAATAATAATAATAATAATAATAATAATAATAATAATAATAATAATAATAATAATAATAATAATAATAATAATAATAATAATAATAATAATAATAATAATAATAATAATAATAATAAGAAGAAGAAGAAGAAGAAGAAGAAGAAGAAGAAGAAGAAGAAGAAGAAAAAGAAAAATAATAATAAGAAGAGTGCGCATGCGTCAGCTGGTTTGATGATCGTAGATATTGATAGGATACATTATATATTTCTAGTAATAATAAAATTAAAAAAAATTTTATTTAAAATAAACCGTATTGACTCTAAGCAACTCAACATTCAGTATATATAGTTTAAAAACTTAAAAAAAATTCCTCCCACGAGGAATTTGTGTGCAAGTGGTTATTTTTTTTTACTCCAATATGGCAATATCTTTGAATGCAGCAAGCATTTCTTATGCTGACGCAATCAAAGCATCCACTAAAAAAGAAGATTTTCTTCAGAACGTGGAAAAAAATCAAGCTCTGGTTTCAAGATTTCGTTGTTCAACAATGAATGATCTAATAAAACTAGATATGATTTCAGAATCTAATCCATTACCAGTTAATACAATAGAAGAAGAGATCTGGACTAATGAAAGACTAATACAAATATCTGAATGCTTTAATATGACCATCCCATGTGAGTTGTTTATGTTGTTTAAATGTTTCTTTACTGACTGGTCTATTATCCTTGCAATTACAGATATAAATTGTTCCCTGTATAGATTTCTGAAGGATTTGCTATATGAAAAATTAAGCACAAAAAATTTATGGGATTCTATATTGCACATTGCAGATCATCCAAATCCTCGCTATCTTGCTATAGAATTCTATAGTGAAGAACAAAAAAAAAATGATAAAACAATTAAAACATCATGGAAATATGCTTTAGTAAAAGTTAACCAATATAGAGAAAATTTTATTACCAGCACAATCAAAAATACATACTTTAACTATACAATAAATGATCTCAATAAATTAATGCAAGTGTTCAGAGTTGTTGTTGCTTTTCAACCTATATATTTAAAAGGAACTCCGATACCGATCTATGGAAACAGTTATCATTTTAAAGTTAAATTAAATCAAAATGTAAATCCAAATATTTACACTCTTATAACTGATCACGAAGTGCAGCTACTCTTAATAATTCATGGACTTAAACAGCAATGTTTTCACTGCAAACAAAGAGGGCATATTATAAATGCATGCCCAAAACTTAAATGTAAACACTGTGATATAAGAGCAACCTCAAGTCATCAATGTGGAAATGTGCTAGTAAATAACACAGAATTCACTCCTCAACCGATAAGTGAATCAACTACAATTTGCTATCAAAATAATCCAATTAATGACGATGTACCAGATGATCTAAACATCACCAGAAAGCAATCAGTAAATGATGAAAGTGAATCAATTTTACCTGAAAATCAATCATGGAATGACAAGGATAAACCAGTGTTACAGGAAAATAGACCATGTCAACAAGAAATACTAAAAAGTGATTTCCAAAATCACAAACAATCAAAAACAACTTAAGAAAACTTTGCAAGATATTATAGACTATCTAGTGCCTTGCCTGCCACCTACAAACCTGAAAATAAATGACACTGCCAACCGAAAATGAGGCAGACCACTAAGCAAACAAAACAGAAAAAATACAGCAGTGCCTATTGATCTCAGTGAAGATGATATGCCCAGACATTAGATCATAAAAAATATAAGAAAAGCAAATATGAGCTCAATGGATACTGAGGTTGAATACACTTCAGATGAAGACCTTAGCATCAATAAAAAAGCAAATGTGCAAAAATTGTCACAGGAGGGAGAAAGTAGAACCTCCAAACATACAAATTCTTTGTCATAATTTGTGCAAATTATCTAAACTATATAAAATTATAATCTAATTACTGCATCAGGTGTGTTCTGTTTTTATTGAGTGAAACTGTAATGAAAATAAAAATAGTGGCATTAAACATCCGTGGATTAAACTCACCTGAAAAAACTATCAATTAATAAAATGGCTTGAAATTATACAACCTCATTTGCTAGGCTACTTGAAACAAAAATTTATAATAAATCTCAGATTAATCCATCAAACTATCTTAATAATCAAAGATACTCAGCATTCTCCCAAACATCATTTTCACCCTCAGGAGTATTAGTAATGAAAACCTGCCCCTTCTATTCATTCAAAATAATATATATATATATATATATATATATATATATATATATATATATATATATATATATATATATATATATATATATATATATATATATATATATATATATATATAAAAGATGCACACATATTAATTATAACCTTATATGATAAAATAGTTACATTGAATGTAGCATTTGTTTATTTACCTCCAAATCATACAGCAATTAATAAAATCATTCAAATTATAAATTCCAAAATAGCATCCTCATCACATTCATTAATTTTACTTGGTGATTTCAATATGTCTTACAATGAGTTTATCACAAAATGGTTGCACTTACTAGCCATACCACTCATGAGTGGGGAAGGCTATCTCCCACAGAATTCAGTAACATTTAATAATGGCGGGTTTTCATCATTAATTGACCTGGTCTTCTACGCACCAGTGTTACATCACATGATCAGCCTAACAATAAAAAAACTCATCATTATCAGATCATTCTGCAATTATTGTTTCACTAAAGAATGATTTTATATACATATCAATAACATCTATTGGTAATACAATTAGAGTGCTCCTTCCATGTCGAACACCAGAATATTTATTCTCAGAAATATATATATATATATATATCTCTTCAAACTTCAAGACATTGAAATGGATCCAGTGCAAACATGGATTGCCTTTGTTAACATAATTTCATATACAATTGATGTCATAACAAGGGCTATCCCAGCCCCTTCAAGGCTTCTAGCTCTTGTAGATGAAACACACAAAATAATCACAAACAGTACTATAAATAAACAAGGCTGTTCAAATGTGATTGCCCTGAAGAAACTTTATCAATCAGTCTCTGAAGAGCTTATAGAATACCTGGCAATTAAAAAAAGAAAACTTTTTTGACACAGTCACACACATGGTCCAGACACTATATTCACTGGGCACTGGGACAAAAGCCATCAACTCGCATGCCGACATAAATTAAAATACAAGAAGATATAATTTCTGTTTACAACATGTTGCTACCTCTCTACACACATTTCAAATCCAAACTTCAAGAGAAGAAGAAAGTCAGCCCTGCACCATTTTTTCTCGGTGATCCAGAAGAAGATATAGTATTTACTCCCAAAGACTTTTTTTCAAAAATTAGCATCAACCCCAAACTCCAGTCACCCAGGAATGCATGGTATACCTTGCTTTGTATTCAAGCATTTAGAAAAATTTACTGCTCAGTATCTGTGTAATCTAGCAATCTTTCTAACAAAAAAGATCCATCATATACATGGATTACACCCTATTTTACTAGTACCGTTTATCAAAACACATAAAAAATAACCACACTAAACAATCTAAGGCCCATATCAATGAGCCCTCTTGGTATAAAACTGCTGGAGTCAATCATTAAAGACAAAATAGAATCCTATATTATACCAATACTATCTAAAATGCAGTTTGCTAAGATAGGCTCATCTACAATGCATGCAGCCTTTCTATTCAAAACAGTTATTGATTCTGTCAGAAATAATCAAAAATATAGTCCAGTTGTAATCCAACTGGATATAAAATCAGCATTTGATATGATCTCAATTGAACTCCTTGTTGAAGCATTAGCAGACACAACAATATCAAGATCCTTAATATATTTAATCACCAATCGTCTATTAAGTTGAGAAATACATATTACAATTAATGGTAAGAATTCCCCCTCTTTTGTACCTTACTGTTCAATTCCACAAGGTTTACCACTAAGTGCTCTTTTTTACTTTCTATATCAATCACTTACTGAATATGATAGAAAAAGAATTATCAGGCATATACATACCTGGTCTGAAAGCAAACATCTCCTGTATTGCCTACATGGATGATGTCTCGATTTTTTTTAACTTCTAAAAAACAGATCCCAATGCTATTGAAAATTCTTAATTCATACACTAATAAATACAAGCTGGAGTTTAACATGGATAAATCTTCTGTGTGGTCAATATATACAGGACAATTTCACACACAACATCTCAAAGGAAAATCCAGCTCTTTTGTGGGATTCCCCTTCTATCTGAGCAATCTAGAAATGTGTCGACAAATACAAAACAAAATTAAAAATAAAATAGAAAATATAATTGATTCACTTTTAAAATGTTATCTTTTGTTGTATTCAAAAGTATCTTTGTTTAATCTATTAATTATGACTCGAATCACATACTATTCTCCAATAATACTATTTACTAAATCTTTTAGTAGTAAAATAAACTCATTATGTAGAAAGTTGCTGTGGGGAAAAAAGATTGTTTAAGTTTCACTAAAACGTATTCAAGCTCCTCTAATAAAAAATAGTTTAGGATTACATTCAATACATATTTTTAACATTCAAAAGTCATTAAATCTCATTTCTGCATGTACTTATTTATTTCCATACATGAAAGTGTTCTTCAAGATTACTCCAACAGATAAACCACCACCAACCAATGGATATTGGAAAACCTTGCTTACACTAATTCTTAACATTCCAAACATTATTTTTTCACCACCTCAAAATAAATTTAAATATTGGGATGTATACCAGATAATTTTCTCCCCCCTAAATGATAAAAGACCAATTTTAAACATTAACAATAGACAACTAACCCGAAAATTTAAATTCTTGTCATTAGAACCCAAATATTATGATTTTCTACTCAAATTAAATCTTGAAGCATTGCCAACCTTACACTTTTGTAAATATAGAAGGCATTACATAAATACAGAAGACATATGCTGGTTGTGTCATAGAGAAACTGAGACACAAGAACATTTTCTTTTTACCTGCCCTGTATTTGATAATATTCGTTCATCCATACCATCATTGTGCTAACAAAAAAGTTGTGACATTCAAACCCTTTTACAATCATTTGTTAAGGGTAGCTACCCACATATTCAAGCAAGTATTTTTATATTATTTTCACTATGGTGTACAAAATGCTCCTTCATGTACAACAATATTCCCAAGAAGATATCCAAACACATTCTGGAACAAAATGGAAGCCCTCCGCTTAAGAGATGAAATAATTGTATCCCAAAAGATGTACACAGCCACTTGGTCTATATTCCAACAGCCCTCAAAATTATAGAGAAAAAAAAGACTAATGAAAAACAGAAAGTGCACAAAACTAATTGGATGTGTATATTTTAAAGAAAAAAATGTAAACTCAAATTTGTAAACCACATGCATAGCCTTTGTCTTTGTCCCCCCCCCACTACAATTTTCAACTTATTTATACTAACTTCAATTCATCTGCATGTGGTAAAATAGTTATAAATGTAACCTTTTCTTGTTATATTCAATAAAGTCCTTTTGAAAGATGATGATGATGATGATGATAATAATAATAATAATAATAATAATAATAATAATAATAATAATAATAATAATAATAATAATAATAATAATAATTTGGATTTGTAAATAATGCTTGTTATTAGGATATTATTTTGAAAAAAAAAAACTATCAGTTAAAAAAAAAAGAAATGAAATTGTAATAACTTCTCTTTATTTGTTAAAATTATTTTTTTTTATAAAAAAAATAATATTCATGTCAAGCTGGTCGAGAGGTCAGCAACAGCTGCTTTACAAGCAGTTGTTTCGGGATAGAGGGTTCTATTCCCAGCTGATGCTATGACACATGAGAAAAAATAAATTTCATATGTTGCATATATATGCCAAGCTTGTTAATTTTAAATAAGTTATTAATAAGAGAAAAAGATAAAAACATAATGATAACCACGTAAATGCAGTGCACGCATATAAATTGCCTAAGTCTAAAATAACTGTAATTGGCCATGTAATTATTCCCTTAGTCTCATTTGTTTGCAGTTAAATTTATATTCAATTACAGAATATTGGATTTTATGTAGATTGGTTTATATAAGCATAGTTGTTTGTTCAATATATATATTCACACCCATATGAGAGAATACATTCCTATCATAAGAGAATATTCATATAAGTTTAATGAATTAGGATTGATCCCTGATTAAGTCATCCTTATATAAACTATAATTGTACTTAAATTAGGTTTAGAACTGAAAGACCAATCCTTATAATTCTTGCATAGAAAGTTTATTCAGTTAGAGTTCGGACCAAAACATCCCTTTATAATCATTATTATATAATATGTTATGTGCAGTATTAGGATCTAAAGAAGACTATTCCTTATAATTATTGTGATATAAATATTGTTGATATAAATCCCATAAAGAGCATATGTAAGTGTAAGTACTAGAAGATATATGAGTCAAAAAATTGATTAGGTTTATGATTTCATACAAGTGTAGATGTATATTTAAGTTTACTGGTCAATATTAAAGGTATGATGATTGTATTATATTATCTATGAATATATTGATATTATAGTGTATAAAGATTAAAGAATGTTGTTAAAAAATAAATTGTATATTAATTAATTATTATACACCTGGAGCTCTTTTTAATAGGTAGATAGGTTCCACAGAAAAACTCGCATTAAAAAAAATCATAAAGAAATAGACTTAACTTACATTGAAAAATGTGAGATACATTCAGTAATTTTTGAAAATCGCATAAAACCAAAGCAACAAGGTAAAATTACTTTAAAATTCGCATAAAAAAAATAAGGAAATAAAGTATGACAAATAAAAAATTTCAAATATTTGAAAAAAATTGATACAAGACAAACTTTTTTTTACTTATTTTATTAACTATTTAATTTTATTCAAAACAATATGCTTTTATGTGTAATTTATTTTACATTTTTTCATACATATTTTAATCATTATCACTATTTGACAATATGCAGTTTACTTGTTAACTGGTAAGACATCAGATTCATCACAAGAAGAAATACATTTAGTGACAACTTCAGTCTCATGCTGTGTTAATGGTTTTCTGTGAACAATGTAATAGGTAATTAAATTTTGAGACAATTTTACTAATTGTTTTGAAGCTCATGATATCCAGACTGCTATGTCTAGCTGTTAGAGAATGCACTTCACCAAGTGCAACTCTATCTATCTATCTATCTATCTATCTATCTATCTATCTATCTATCTATCTATCTATCTGTCTGTCTGTCCGTCCGTCCGTCCGTCCGTCCGTCCGTCCATCCATCCATCCATCCATCCATCCATCCATCCATCCATCCATCTATCTATCTATCTATCTATCTATCTATCTATCTATCTATCTATCTATCTATCTATCTATCTATCTATCTATCTATCTATCTATCTATCTATCTATCTATCTATCTATCTATCTATCTATCTATCTATCTATCTATCTATCTATCTATCTATCTATCTATCTATCTATCTATCTATCTATATATAACATTCTTCCGTGAGTGTATTAATAATGACTAACAGTTACATTTTTTTATACATGTATATACATGGAGAAACTTTTAGACAAAAAAAAGTTACGTAAAAATAATTAAAAACTTTTAAAGATATATTCTTTTTAAGCAGAAATTAAAAGTTCTTAAATATTTTTACTTGTAGCTTTTTTCTGTGTAAAAGTTTATATATATATATATATATATATATATATATAAATATATAATATATAAAATATATATATATATATATATATATATATATATATAATATATATATATATATATAAAATGGAAAAAAACAACACCACATAATACAGACATACAACTATTTAGCTCTCATTGGAATTTTGTTCATAATTCATGTCTTTAACAAAAAATGATTTTCCAATTGATTAGAAAGTTGAAGACTTTCTCAAATCATTTTAGCTTTGAAACGAACAGGTTCTACTTATGTTTCATTATCTTTTTCTAAATCTTCTATGGTATCTACATTTATTGCCAAACCTTTTTCCTACAGGCATTTAAAGTATGTAATATTTTATGCATATGAATAAAATGGGGAAATCCCCATTTTAAATGAAAGATGAACTTCTTTATTGCATAAAAAAAATTGTGTAAAAAGATTTTAAGAAAAAAAACATGAATCACATAACATCACAATCACATTAAAAAACCTGCATAAAAAGATATTCATGTATACTTTATAAATAAATTAAGTATATGATTTATTAATTTTATTAATAAAAATGAATTGTACATCAATTAGTAAGTACACTTGTAAATAAATTATAATTACACAATTTGTTACTTTGTTTAATTAAGATTGTTTGGTCTACCATAATTTATTGGGAGTAACTCATGCTCTCTATGATTTAGCCTGACATTACAAATGGGACTGGGTAATGGTTACATTATTATATTGAATAAAATATTGCTGTAAATATACATGTGATGATTTATGTGATGATGAGTAAAGCAGATGGTGCCTAAATAAATAGAGAAATTAAAATAAATGAATTGTGCTAAGTAATAGTTAATATTTATAAAAAATTTAAAAATATTGTGAGTCACTATTTTTTTTATAATATTCTTTATATGAGAAAACAATATATCTTATTAAATATTCACAAACTTCTTACATCTTTAAGCAAATAATGTTTATTAATATAATAACAATTTTGACTGTTCCTCACAGTCTTTTTCAGATCTACAAAATTCAAATATTACAACAATACAACCAAAACTTATTTATACATCAATTCAAATATTATAACAATTAAAACTTATATATACACCAATAAAACTTATATATACACCAATAAATTATCAATCAATTTTATATATACAATAATATTCCTTACTCAATCTTTAAATGCTTTAAAAAATTTCTAAATAATTTTAATATTTTATATTCTCTTACACTTATACATTTTAATAAAATATGATTACATATATATCCTCCCTTTAAAAAAACTTATTTTTTATATATTATATTACAAATTCTTTAACCTTTTAAATTTTAAATTTAAATCTTATAAAAACTTTAACATCTCTTAATAACTTATAATTTAAATATTTTTATATTTATATTAAATACTTTTTTTATATATACAAATTTCTACTCTTATTTTATTCCTAATCTATATTTAATTGTTAATTTTTTTTTTTTAAATTTCTTTTAAAAAACTTTATTCCTCTATTATTCTATATACCTATTATATTATTATTCCCTTCTAGCACCAAATTACTATCATTTCTAAAAACATACATACGTAACCTTACCTACCTTCCTTACTCATATAATATTATAATCCTTAAAAACTTTAGCCACTATCAATTCCTACCATTACAAATTTATTATTATATTTAATTTTTATTTTTCAAACTATCTATAAGTTTAAAATCTTTTATCTTAATCTATTTTTCTATCTTTCCACTATTTTACTATCTCATCATTCTTCTAACTTCATCTTTCATCTTCTTTAAACAGCTTCCTCTATTATCCACTTAACAATTTAAAATTTATATTAAATTTTATTTTAAAAAACCATACTATATTCTGTTCATTCTCTTTACCCTCCTCTCATAACACTATTGTTTTAATGTCCCCATCTCTATTAATATTTGGCATTATTTTCTTTATTAATAATGCCTCTCTTATCTTTCTACCCCTTCTATCAACTGCATAACTAATCATCCTAATATTATCCTCTCCCAGAATATGTTCTATCTCCATAATTTGCATGTACACTGGTGACCTTTTATTATACTTATGTTGCAACAAGTTGAGTATATATATATATATATATATATATGGTTTGACAGAATGATAAATATAAGTTGAGTATATATATATATATATATATATATGGTTTGACAGAATGATAAATAAAATTACAAATCTTATCTGATTACAAGTTGGAATTAAGGAAGACCTATTTTAATTAAAAAATATTTTTTATATAATTAAAATCTTTCACATTTTAAAATAAATAATATAATATTAATATATGTAATACTGAAATCAGTATATATATATATGCGTGTGTGTGTGTTCAGAAAAGCATTTTATTCATTTTTTGCACAATGAACATATTTAGCTTGAAATAATTGGTAGGAAATTGGAAATTCCTCCCTTTAATTTGTAAAAATGATATCATAAAAGGAAATCATCTATTTCAAAAAAGAGTTAAAATTAACAATACTACATACAATATATATGCAAACATTGGAACTAATATAATAATTGAAAAATATTTTAGTATAAAGTTTACAAGAAATTTCAGCACTAGAATTGGAAGAACTAGGGCCACAATCAGGTTTAGAGTGTCTTTCTATATTGCACCAAATCCCACTATTTATTTATTTAAATATTATTTAAAAAACAAAAACAGTTTTTCATCCTTTTAATTTGAATTCACTATGCTTTTTACTTTTTCATATAAAATTAATAATACAAATTACATTTTTAAAATGGCAAATTTACTTATATTTGATGTTCCAGTTTAATAGGGGGGGGGGATCTTACTTTAACACCAACTTGCAATATTCGTTTATTGAAAGCTAATGATATTAATACAAAAAATTTAAAAATCAGTGTTGATTTCTCAAAAAGGTGAATAACCTAGGTTTATATTCTTTAAACTCAATGTTCATTCAATAAAATAACAAACATTTCAATTCTAATTTTCAGATGGAGGGAAAAAATAATTTTATTTGAATTGAAGCATTTTTAACGCTGTTTTAAAGCATTGTATTTGCTAAAATTTGAAGCGTTTTTGCCTACAAAGTGCTCAGTCAGTTATTAATATTCCTTATATTTCAACAGTCATGGGTGGCTAAAAGATATATTTAAAAATAATTCTATCTTTTCAAAAAATAAATTTTCATTCAAGATTTATATACAATGTTTAATGCATATAAAATTGATTTTATTATATCAATAGCAAAAACTCATTTTGTACTATTTATATAAAAGTTTTATGTACAAATAATAATAATAATAATAATAATAATAATAATAATAATAATAATAATAATAATAATAATAATAATAATAATAATAATAATAATAATAATAATAATAATAATAATAATAATAATAATAATAATAATAATAATAATAATAATAATAATAATAATAATAATAATAATAATAATAATAATATTCTCTTTTCAAATATTAAGTAACTAAGAAATATAATGCTAGATAACTAATATTTTAATCATTAATAAGTTGTTTTATTCTTAAATATGATATAAGTCAAATATTAAGATATTAAAATAACTATATTAAGAGAGTAGCAAGTGACTGGAAACAACCACAAACAATGATTGAGACTTAATCTTTGGTAATTGTACATATCTGACTTCATTTCTTAACAGACATACATAGATTTTAAAAATTATTTTTATAATCTGATTTCTCTGGTTCTGAATAAAAGCTTTCTCAGAGGAAATATTTATTTACTATTTGCCCTGTTAGCTAACAGTTTTATTGGATGCCACTAGATTATTCCTAAATCTGGAAGATAATTGAGATTGGGTTTAATTCTAAATTCATAAAAATGTATCATTATGTTCTAAAAGTCATCTTAATATTGTTTCTTATTACAATTATAATAACAATAGTAAACAGGTACCTTGCTCTGCCTTGTTCTTTTTTCTTGATCCTTCTTATCACATCTTCATTCAATTTATTCCTATACCACTAAGATTAATAAGTTATTCCTGCCATGGATCAGGAATTCATGAGCTTCTGAGCTACATATTTTAATTATATACACACTATATGAAATTATACTATTTATTGGTTCAAAATATTCCATTCTAATTTATCCACATCTTTTAATATCTTAAACTGTATCCTTCCCAGTTAATTTATATTTGGGTTGAAATTTACAGGTTACCTTTCTTGGATAGCTTTTTAAACTCTCATTAACTTACTCTCAAAATATAACTATATTATATGTAATGATATTTAATTATTTTACTACTTAAGTGTCATTTCAGAAGTGATGAATAACCAACAAGTGCATAGCTAATCTTGACTATGATCATCATTATTCAGTTTATCCTTATGAGACTAACTATATGTTGAGAACACATTTACTCTAGAAGTAGTAAAATGTATATGCATACATTTTTAAGTTTGTTTAAAATGTTTTGCAAATGAATTTTTTTTCTAACAATATTTTACAAATCATCTTATTACTGAACTAATCTCATAATTACTGATTTATTCAAGATCATTTTCTTAAACTGTATATTGTTCATAATGTCTTACCCATCTTAAATATGCCAGAAGTGTAGTTAAATAATACAATTGCTAAAAAAAAAATATGATCATATCATAAAACTATATCAACTAAAAAAAACTAAAGACATTAAGAAATTTCTCAACAATCTCCATTAAATACTTAAATCTTTATATTTCCAATGCATACTGCTATCTGAGATAAATATCAAATCACCTCAATCATTAAGAAATTTTCACTACACTCTCTGTGAATAAACGTATTAGAGCCTGCATCCAAAAACAGTTAATTTTTTTAATGTTTGAGAAGATTTGATTTGTAAACTATATAACATAATACTGAAAAAAATCTTTTCATACCATATATATGGTCTTTATGCAGCAAAATATTAATCATTAAAAGCAAAATATTAATATATTATTATACATATATTGAATATTTATAAATTTCAATATGATTCATGGTACAGAATATATTAACTCTCTATGGCAAAATTAAAAATAAATCCATGATAAATTATCCTCTTAATTCATACATACTAACATAGATCACTGACTTCATACATGGCTAAATTATAATCAATATTTTTTCTATAACATAAAAATATAAACTCAACATTTCATGTCTAAAATTACTTCCCTGGTCTTCATCACTGATTATACATCAATTTTATACAATGCCAAGAATTAAGAATAAATTATTTGTTGATACTTGCACATTAATTAAAAACAAATTCATACAACTCTAAATTTTCTCTGTCTGTTTGACTAGACTGCACTTAACAATAACAGAGTTATAAACAATACAGATATTTTAAATATCTCTATAAATTGCAAGAATTAATAGCTTATTAATAGTTCATATTTAATTAATAATAAAATTATTTTTAAAGCTATATTATTCCCATTATTTTTGCTCAATTATTTATGATAAAAATAATAAATATAATGATGATTAACTATTGTATATAGTCTTTCAATATGTAGAAGTTCTTTCGGTTAATTATTTAACCATCTTCAACTGTTATTAACAGTTGAAGAGTGTTACTTCTGTGAATTGAAAGTTTGTTTATAATGGTTAATCACTATTATATTTATTAGTTTTATTATTGTTACAATATTTTCTAGTTAATGGATATTTTATTCGTGCCAACTTTTCCTAAAAGGTGACTGACAACAACCTTAGCTTAACAAGAAGTAAGAAAATACTATAAAATGTGTATTAATGATTAATAAAACTATCTCAGGAATATAAAATTAAAATACAAATGTGTATACATAAATGAAAATATATAAATCTAATAATATTTATGCGTGACTAGCATATTCTCTCTAAGTTTTCAAACTACATATATCAAATCTAAAGTTATCTGAGGGTTTTAAAATATGTATGTGTAATAAATAAGATTTAAACTTTTATTATTCAATTATAAAATATTCTCATCAATATGGCTAAATAACAGAGTATTTCATTATATTTAAACCCGATTTTATAGCAACCGAGTATTAAAATTTAAATTATGTGTACTAGTATTAGAGATAAATGTCAATAATATTACTTCTAAAATGAGTTCACCTTCAAATGCAATATAAAATATCATGTGACCATAAATTATCAATTAGATAATGAATGCAAAATTAGAAAAAAAAAGTCAGATAATTTAGTAATTTAAAATTAATTAATTTACAAACAAAATATCAGTACGAAATGATAAAAAAATATATAACTACAACAATAAATAGAGGGATTTGAACTTAGGATTTTAAATGTACATTTATCCTCTCATCAATCTCAAACAATTGATATGCATGACCACACACATGCAAAAAAAAATAAATGTTTCCCAGTATAGGATTTAATGCAAACCAGCATTCACCTATTGGGTCAGATCATAATCTCCCACACATATATACATTCAGTGCTCAGCTTATATTAAAATAGCAATTCCTTAAATTTTAATGGACATGCTTCAATATTCTCACTTTTCCTACAATTCAACTATTCATTTTATTAAAAAAAACAATGACAAAATGCTCAAAGACCTTGGAAAATGAAGGTTAAATGGTTGGAAGTGTGAGAAGATTGAAACCTGTCCATTAAGGTTTGAGGCATTCCTAACTTAATATATGCAACTGATTGTATATTTGTGTGGGATAATATGATCTGGTACAACTGATGAGTGCTAGTTCTGCAAGAAATATATATATTTGGAGATCATTTATCTTTTTCACATATGTGTGGTAATGTGTCTTGGTTGTTTTATATGGAGTGAAGGATGATATAGATTGAAAATCCTAAGTTCAAATTTGTACATTTACTATAGTAATATTCAGTGCAATCAATAAATAGGTTAATTACAAATTATAACAATAATAAATTAAGTTCCATCAAAGTCTATATCTAAAGATTCTCAATGATTTTTAAATATAGATTTATCCCAATGTATACTATGTTAAAACAAAATATGTATATGTTTCAAGATGTGTTATGGAATCAAGAATTACATTAGAGGAGGTTGTCTAACAAGTATTAAATAAAAATATTTGTCAAGCAAATACTAAATAAAAATAATGTAAAAACATTTTATTTGATCTTTCTTTATTATTGTACAGTCAGTCTCTTATACATAACATTTATTCATTTTTTTTCAAAAGTAATAAAGTTTTTACTGTCTATACTTTGACCATTTAAATGCACATGGCATTATGAATTTACTTGACTTCTATATGTTAATATATACAAATTCACCTGGATGTTTTCTCTCTGCTGGATGATCCAACTCTACTATAATATTTATTTATAGCTATGGAGTATAAAATACTTTTAACACAGGTACAAGTGACATTACAAGAAATATGCATACCCAGGCTAATATGTGTAAGTAGAATTATAACACAAGTTGTGAAAAGTGTCTCTCATATAAACAATATTAAACTACATGTAAAATTCATTAACAGAGAAATAATATATAAGTCTACCAAATATTATTGATACAATTTTCAACATACATATATTTACAAAACTTAAAAGTAACTCTTTCTATTAAAATATTTTCAAACAAGATAAATATAGCTTCTGACAGACTGTTATCAGTTAAGAATAAAGTAGACCAAAACTTTTAAATCAATACAACATAGGAAATACAAAAAAGATATTTAACTATTAATTAATAATAACCAGTATAAATAATAACCTTTTTCTAACACAAGTTATACATACATATATACCCCTTCAATATTAAAATTATAATTATATCACAACAATCATATGACCTATTTGTTCCTATTTTAACTCTTTTTTCCTTGTGAGAACTGTATAGAACACAATTAAAATAAAGTGTAACAATACAAAAAAATATATTTATTCTGTTACCTAAAGTTCATTTAAAGAATTCTAAGTTTTATGAAGACATATTTCAGAAATTTTATTCAGAAAAACTTTTTAAAACATTTTAAAGAATTGATTTAAATCCTATTGTGAATCTAGTATGGAAATCCCAAAGGATGATATAGCATTTATTCTTGCAAACTATATAAATATTGGCATAATTTTATCCTTTTTGAATGAATCCATTAATGTAGTAAATTTTAAATATTAGTGTCATCAAAACAAGTTAGTTTTCTCTATCTCTAAATAAGTTTTAGTAGGTACTTAGTGATTTTCCTTGAAGATAAAATTCACAATTATTGACATTTTTTTTAGAAAAGATTTAAAGATAAGTTTAATTAATTTTGAAAAAAATTGATTAAAAACAAAATATGTGCTTATTTAAATATGAATAATCTTTAATCGCTATGGAGAACAATCGTGAATAGTGCAGTGGGATAAAAGAGACTTTAAGTAAATTTTATTATTATTATTATTATTATTATTATTATTATTATTATTATTATTATTATTATTATTATTATTATTATTATTATTATTATTATTATTATTATTATTATTATTATTATTATATTTATTGCTATGCTATATGTTTAATTCTAATTGATTATGTATTTTTAATTAAGCGTTATAGTGACCCGGTATTAAACTCAGATTAAGATAGCTAATATACTTTATCCAATATTTTATTTTATTATGAAATGCCAATGAAAATATGAAAGTATGGAAGAAGTTTAGAAATATTACTTTGTCAATAGTTTAAATGAATATTTGTACATTTATTTATTCACACACACACACACACACACATATATATATATATATATATATATATATATATATATATATATATATAATATTAAAGTGTTTGATTACTATGCCCTGGAGAGTGAGTTAATTAAGATGTGTGTGCATTTAAATTAATGATTCCCATTTCTTACTTTAGAGAGCTAACATTTAAATAAAATTTTATTCTTAAATCGTATTAGACTAAATTTAGAGTTGTTAATTCATGCATTAATACTGTGAAACCCTTATGTACGGTGAGAGCACAAATGACCTTTCTTTGTTCGAAGTGAGTTTAGTTCTTACCACCTCGAAGGATGAGATGGAGCATAGCTCACTCATGATTGGATAATTTCAATTTTGAAAGTATTTAGAAGATCTGGTCCCAGCTTCATTATTAGTTTACTTCACAGGAAAAATATTTTTATATGGCCGTATTGTGGTGATTTAGAATACCCTCTTTTATATGTGCAGTGACGAGTTCCTCACATATCTTATAGCCTCAGGTAGAAGGCAACCCCTAGTTCTATGCTATCACCAAGATGTTGTTTATTGATTTATTTTCTCTTGTAAAAGTATTATTAGTATTTAAGATTATATGAAATATTGTGGACTATTTTGATAGCATTAGCTATCCATTAAGAGAAGTATTTGTTGCAGGGAATTATAAGTAAAATCACAATTCAGAAATTGATGCATAGTTTAGCTGAGCATAACTTGAAGCTGGTAATCAAATCAATAATTATTTTAAATCTAAGATTTATCATTTAAACCTAAACAAGCAATGCCATCATCTCCAGTTCAGGTTGAAGCAAATCACCACTAGACTGGTAAGACCAGGGTGGAAAAACTCGTGTTGGGACCATAGTAAATAATACAAATATATGTGTGCATGAATATAGTTTTTAATTATCCTATAAGTAGTAACTAGAAGTTAAGCATTAACTTATAAGAAATAATATCTCATAAAATAGTTATAACTTAAATTGCAAAGTTAAAGTAAATTTTGAAAGATGTGAATTTATGAAATGAAGCTCTAGTTTAGTTTTAGAAGGGCTATTATAAGATAAGTGCTTTAATAATAATTATACTAACCTTATGTTAATATGGATGAAGGGTGCATTAGAAAGAAAACAATTAATGTTAACTGAGATGACACAGGTCAAAAAATAGTTATCAAATAATTTATAGAATAATCTTTACTTGACCCCAGTAATAGTATGTAAGAGTCACTGTGGGAAAGAGAGCTCTGTCCATTTTAAATTTAGTTTGTAATCATGATTTCATTTTTTTGGGATTGCTAAGATGTTTTGATTTATATTGTAGTATTTATTGTTTAATGTTAATAAATATTTTGTTTGAATTATAAACTTTGATGTTGTGTTTTAATGCTTGGGTATCCATTGATTCCAGAAATTTAATATATAAAATTTACAGAAAATATTCCATGATTTCCAGTACAAATGTGTCATGAAATCTATTTGATAGCGATTGCTACTACATTAATGTTTGTTTATTTTTACCAGTCATTCATAGAGACTTAAGAATTGATTTGATAAAATATTTGTTTATATGTGATATTATATTAATCATATGGCAAGCTTAATTTTTAAAAAAACTTAATTTTTAGTTTATCAAGTTTGTTGCATTAAGACTAATGTCATGAGTGAACATTAAATTCCTTTTTCACTCCTGATATTTGAACACATTCCCAGTTGCTAATGAATTAGTCAATATTTATTGTAATCATAATTGCATTTAAATAACTGTTTAGTAGTTACTAATTTATTATTATTATTATTATCATCATTATTATTATTATTATTATTATTATTATTATTATTATTATTATTATTATTATTATTATTATTATTATTATTATTATTATTATTATTATTATTATTATTATTATTATTATTATTATTATTATTCAGGAGTATTATCCTTAGTTAAGAATAAATATTATCTTACAGAATGAGTGTATGTCTATTTAACTTTAGTGCTGAGATAGTGTTCAGTTGATTGCAATAAACTTGAAAGTGATTACTAGCTCCTTACCATAGGTCAAGACCCTGAGAGTGAGAGGTTCTATATTCAGGACATTTTTTTAAATAACAAGGTGATCATTACTGATATAATAAGACTACAATAAGGAATTATTGTGGTAATAATAATATTGTACATTACGCTCCTGTGTGTTTGTAAAAATGGTATTGTGTTGAGACCATTAATGGCAGTGAAGGGATGGAGAGACTTAAACATTTAAAAGTATTTAATTGTAACTTGGGAGGATGCTCTATCTTGAGAACAGAGAGATAGTTAATAAGTTGGAAGTGGATAGTGAAGATTCCTATTCTTTTATTTTAATAAAGATTTTAATATTTCTTGTGAGTCTGATTCTCAAAGTTCTCTGCATGGATTACAAATACATTCCCATCAACTTAATATAAAAAATTAAGAACTGGATTGTTGTAGCTGCCATAAGACATCATATAGCTGTTAGATTCATATGACTTATGTGTGAGTCTGTGGAGGAAAGTTGCTTTAATTTTTAATAATTTGACATTACTTCATTTATGTAATAACTACTGAGTTCAAAAGCTAAAACTAAATATACTTTTTTACAACATAAATCGTTATTATAATAATTATACGAAATGTTTGGTTTTAAAGTGTTTGCAACTTGCTTTACTCACAGACTGACCATTTGTCAGATGCTGATGATTTCGAGATGGCACTGCAAACAGTTGATGTAGTTACAGTTTGGCACCCTAGTGAATACATCAGTACACATATACATTTGTATCTTTCTTTCTGACACTTCCTATCCACGTACATCTCCATAAGTCTAAGCTGGAAGATTACATGAGGTAGATTAGTTGAACGTGGCTGGCTCAACATACAAAACTCTGAGAGTGAAGGATTGGTAAGGTTACTATATATATAATATTATTAACAATATATTACATATATCATTTAAATTGAATAAAATTACAGCTTTGTAGTTCCCGACAACCATTTCCCTCTAAAACTCATATAATACAAAATAAAAAATTTATGAATGAAGTATGCTGGAGAGTTAATAAAGTAACTGAATTATTTCTTCATATAAGCAAAAGATAGGATGGTTCAAGAGCCAGCAAATTTTTGCTAACATGGAGGATGTTTTTATGAATAAATTAAATAATACATTATAATAAATAATTGAATTCAGAATTATGTAATTATATGATCACTTATTTGTAAAAGTATAAATAATAAAAGGTTTTAAAATATAGTCATATTAGACATATGTTACAATATTGTAGAGAATTTACTAATGTAAATATTTATAATAATTATAGTTGTAATTATTTTGCAAGAATGAAAAATTATAACCAAAATAATTTAATTATATATATATATATTCTAACCTAGTAAACAGCGACTTACATTATTATGCAAGAGAATTCGGAAATCCTAATTCTATTAAAGGGAATGCGGAAATAAATAAACTCTTCCTTCTAGGACGGGTAGCAAACCCTATATTTTTTTTTTTTTATCTAATATAGCTCGACGTTTGGTTAGTTATAATAATTCAGCTACAGCGATATGCAGTTCAGACAGAGATAGAATTAAAAAAAATTACCATTAATTAAATAAATTTTAAAAGAAAATTTAGAATAACTAACATTCTTTCTCTATCCAAAACACATTCTCTGAGCTGTAAGTACTTGCACTGTTCGACAATGATGATGATGATTTCATGTCATTGTTAATATTACTGACTAAAATAAAACATTCATTAATTTTCCAATATGCTCTCAATATTTTATTATTATACAATTATAAGTTTTAATCTCTTAAGCCATGCCACGCTTGTAATATTGATCATAATGAATCAATTCTTAATTTAAAAGCACTTATAATAATGACACTAATCTCAGGGTTCTCTGTTATATTTAATAAAATGCTCAGCAGTATTGTGTTGTCGCATATGACTGACATTCTGGTCGGCTATAGGAAACATTTATCTTATTTAAATTCCAGGTATCTTCATCCACATATCAATTATTATAATATTTAACGAGATGATAACCATATTCAATAACAACGCATAATTTTGAATAATACAGCCCTTTTATCCAGAATCTCAGTCGGAATGATGAAAAGACAAGGGTGCTTTTGTGTCCTTCCATTATCCAGGACAACACAATAATTTAACTAAGATTTATTACTTAGACACTTCACTTAAATGGGTACGAAACAATGTGCTACCAAAGCTGGTAGTTTGGGAATAAAGTGATTTTACACACATATAAAATAAAATGTCTTGGTCTGAAGTTTTCAATTCCATAAATAATTCTTATTAAAATAAACTATAATGAAATATTCTGATCTGCTTACAATTGTCTATCTGGTGTATTGAATTTAAGATTTCATAAATGATTTTGGACTCAAGAAAGTATTGCAAGTATTATGCAAATACACTTTTATTTAGCACACAAGAAAAATGACTCAAAACAACTTGTAACAAGACTATAATTTATTATTAAGTTTTAACAAGATTATGATTTATTATTACAATTTAACAAAACTATCCTTTATGATTAACATAATAAACAAACATATACAATTTATTCGATCCCATATGGATAAAACAAAATATAACTAACATTAATTCGTCTATACTTTTAGACTTGGATTCGAACTACTTCTTCATCTTCTTTTTACATTTATGCAAATTGAATATAACAAAATAAATATTATTATCGATACATTAACTCATCCGTTTAGTGTATCTTATATGAACAGCTGCTTAACTTTATTAACTAACTATTTGTTTTAAAATAAAAATAATCTGATTCTAGGCAATGCGTACAAACGATTTTTATTATCATATCTTTAATTAAATGATAGTTTTTATTTAGATAACTTATTATAATTTATGGGTTATTTATCAGAAGTTACACTTATTATTTTAATATTTACCTTAATAACAACTGAAGTTGTTATACACACTGTATTCCTCAGTATAAGTTATATTGTGAGTGCTAATTAATTATTAACCCGAATTACACCTAGTATTTGAACCCTCCATTGGCAAATAAAAATTTATAAAGCACGCAATTTTAAACTTACTCTCTCCATTGACTTACGTGTGAATTACCAGCACTATTCCGCTGCACAATCCAAACATTGATCCTATATACTAGCACGCTGATTTTACTAAATGGATCTTGAGGAATTAACCTCCAATATACCCGTTATCTTGCCATAACTTTCTAAACAAAACACAATATTCAACACCTTCCGTGGTGGAATTATCTCTATTTTCTCATGAGGAATATGGAATAACACCAAAGGTCTGTAGATTTAACTACTATATTAAAATAGTTTGGTGGGTCCTTGCCTCTTACTTGGGCATAATAGGAACACAACCAAATATAATCCTCTCCTGGGATTTTAACGAATGAAATACACTAAATACGATATAAATTAATGATCGTCCTAACTCTGAGAAGCGATCACTTGGATTATAAACATACCCGAATTCTAGATTTATCTATTCCCCTCATGGAAAATAAAGCTTTTGGGGAGATCATTTTCCATCCCACAAAATAGATACATTACAATTATTACTAATGCGAATATTAATCATATACTGATGCTATATCGGGGCAAGACAAGCAAATACACTAATTACACTAAATTTATGTTCCGGGGTATACTTAGATCAATGTCTGAAATCAATGGATAACACAGAATAAAACATAATAATTTTCGCCTTTGCCAAAGAAACATTCAACAAGTAATTGGTAGTCTAGTATCTTGAACTAAATTAAGTGAATGCGTTAATAAAGAATAATTGGGAATAAGTTCCGCAATTAACATAGTATAAATTTGTTTCAAACTTTAAATAAGTAATATCCTGTATAGCACTTCTCTTTAATTACTTCTGATAATTTTAACTAGATATTTTACCTATTAAGTATCTGAATTTTTCTTTTTTTATGCATCTAACATATAAATTTATATCCATAATGCATATCATAAGTAAACACATTTTATAAAAAAATTTTTTTTTCATGTCGAATATAAATTTAACCTAGAATAAGTATATGAAAACATACCTTTATGATTACAAGGTCATTTAAATATTACTTGATTATACAGCCTTTAACCTGTTGATATAAAAAAAAATACACATAATTTTACAATTTAGTAAAAAAAAAATATTACTTAACAAGTGCTTATAATCTCACTGGAAAAATGTTTTTCCGTTGGGCAACTTATCCAGATGAAGAACTTGATCCATTCGTAGTTCACGAAGCAAATTTAAAATAAGAAACACATTTTATTATTTTATTTATATAAAAGTTGCCGCCATTCTGGTGCAATTAATAAATTAGGCAAAGAAAACATAGCAGCGTTGGATATTGACTCTTCCTTGAATTAACTGATATAATTTTGGGATCCAAGAAAACAATACATATTTTAACATGACGAATATTTGACGATTGATGATCACATATACAATTCTTTTCTTTTTACTATTGGCGATATGTATCATTTTTAGCTAGCTGGCTTAGGAATAAAACTAATGCGCGAATTTTCCAAAATATTATTATTATAAGGACTGCAGCTGACTTACGTGGATATGAAGTTTTAACGACTCCAATTGATGTATAATATAACATATTATTTTATAGTTATAATTAAGTCATTAATGTGTGTAGTTTTTATTCCTACTCTAGGAATTGTAATTTGTCTTTAATAAGGAATTCTCCGTAAAATGCACACATACAAATTTTCTGATATTTGCTTTGAGAAAATTTATATTTTCTTTTTAAAAAATATACAGGTGCATAAGTAAATATCCTTGATCATTAATATTATTTTTAGATAATTTTCAGTGAATAAAACATATTTTAATGTGGGGAACTTATGTTATTTCAAAGCAGACAATTTCTTTTAGAAAGAGCGCGAAATTTTCTAGTTAACCTTCCTTGGCTTTTATAATATGTCTTTTAATTATAATTTTTTCTTTTATACCATGAAAAGATTATTAAATAAGGTAAAGTTAACAAATAATTGTTTATTTCCTGGAAATTACTTATATTGCTTAATTTAAATATAATGACGCTTTCCATGATTACTGTAGTCAATACGGTCATTTTGAACTTTAGCAGAAGATAGTATATTTTTGGCGTATAAAAAGCTTTAAAATAGGTAGATGGCAACAGAAAACAGAATATCTTATCAAATAGGATTAGCAACGCATGATATTATTAAAAATTTACTGGACTTATATTTATTTCTGCAATAAAAAATAATAAAAAATTTGTTACCGAATTTCAGTACTGCTTCCTCCTTGTAAAACTAGAGTCAGACTAAACTTTCTTCAAATTTTGGCGGTCTTCTTTTAGCGACCTCTTACAGAAAAATAATCATTTAATTATACATAAACAAAGGAAAGGAAAAAAAAAAACTTATTACAGTTATATTTTTCCGTATGATTTAAATGAATTACAAAGTAATTTGACAAATAATGAAAAATAATAAATATACTTAATTAATAATTAATGATGTATATTTCTTTTAAATGTGATTTTCTACAAAATAAATTATCAGAAGTTATTGTGCATTATGATAAGATACTCGTCTACTCTCCCCCTCTACCCATCCAAAATCAATTACTGTTTATGGTATGTGCTTTTATACTATATTAAATTGCTCTTATTGTTAATAATTTAATTAAATTATTCATGCTCTTCTTCAAAATGACATCAGATTACTAAATTTATTAGTTATTTGCTTAAAACACATTACAATGAGTAAATAGCATACTTTATTAATCACTTAATATTATTACTATTTTATTTTTTTATTTTCTAAAAAAGGATAGCATTGTTTTTCTGTGGAAACAATGCCAAATAAACCAAGTGTCAATAACACTAGGTTACAATATATATATATATATATATATATATATATATATATATATATATATATATATAAATATATATCTATTTGAATATATATATATATATATATATATATTCAAATAGAAGTTAAACAATAATTAGCTGGTATAAAGTTTGTTAATTAATCAACATCCCATGAGTAAATGAATCTAACATAGACAAAAAAGGCTTATTTTCAAAATGCAAAAAAAGCATTCAATCATTTAATGAAATGGTAATTCAGAACTAATTCTTCTAAATTGCATCATTAGTTAGAATTCTATATAAAGATTGAATTATATAACAAAAACTAAAGATGTTCAAGCAGAAAGCAGTGTTCTATTAGATCGATAATATTTATGTTTATGATTAAATTCAATGACAAACAACATATCAACCCACAGTTGAGCAGGTTACTGCAGTGAAGCAAAAAAAAACCTGTAATCTATATCAAACCAAAATGTTATTCTATAAATCATGAGAAATATGTAATACATAATAGTAGACATTAGAATTAGTGACTAAATGACCTAAATGCACTATTGCTGACCAGTTCACAGTATCATATTGGTTAACTTCTTGTTGTCCTAAATCTGTAAAACCTATTATTTTTTTCTAATGTTGATCTGAATACACATTATTTTCTATAAAATCTTCATTGAAAATATATAAAACAATATATATAGTTCCAAGTGCTGAAAAGAAAAAGTAATCTGAAATCTGTATTAAGCAAACGCCTACATCAATAAAAAATTAAATTACTTACTATAAAACAAGAACAACTAATACTAAGATTACAGGAAACATTTTCAATATATACACATTCATGAATAACTATATAAGATGTATATATTGTAGATAATATATAAGAATATATTCTACCAGTGTATGTAGAATATATGATGTATCAAAAGTCTGGGTCAGCAAGGTAACAACAACAAATATTAAGATTTATTACTGTATTAAGTGGCAGTTGTCTACATATACTGATAAAATCTATTCTTATATTTATTAATGTAACTTTGCATGCCTATGAATATAAAGATATATACAAATTTATATATCTGTAATTTAAATAATGGAATTGTTTCTAATTGAAACATTTTAAATTTATTTTTCTATTCAAGTTTAACACATTATTATAATTCCCTTTGGTTATTTTAAATTTGTGCTTATAAATTTTAATTAATTATTTTTTATTGATTTATGTAATCTTTGAAAATCATTATTTTTTCAAACATTTATGTTGTGTGGAACAGTATCTCATCATTTTGATTGGAAATAGGGGAGAAGTTTACTCCTAATGTTCTTCTTTATTTTTGCTCATATTCATAGAGTTAATATATTATTTAATTATATCTGAAAGTGGTATATCAATATTTTCTGTCCCTGGTAGGATGTAAGTATCAAACTTGTTTATTTTAATCAAGAAAAGTCAAAATTATGGATTGTAAGTAGAAAATATAAAATATGATGGTACTTAAGATTATAGTTTATATTCAAAATTAATACACTGACTCCCAATATGAATTTTGATATATGTTAACTGGTTTTTTATTAATTATTATATTATTTATATTTCTTAATTTGAAAATGTGGTAATTATCTGAAATCCAGGCATGGATGCCCAATGGCATTATTTATGTGTCAAAACACATAATAATGCTATTTCTGCAGTTGGCCTTATGGCTAATACAACATTTATATTGTATTAATCCATTTAGCAGGCCACTTTACATGACATTGCATAAAAATATTACAGCCTATTTTGTTCAAAACTATTTATGCGTATTTGTTCTATTCATAGCTGATTACTGTATCGCTTGAGGGTGTTTTAATTTCAAGTCAGTACAACTTTTCAAATCTCCATAATAGAATAATATCATTTATATTTAAATAATGTTGTTAATTACTAATAATTGTCACATGGTCCCCACCCTTCCCTAAAAAATGTTAATATGTAAAAAATTGGCAAAGGGTATGTTTGAACACGCTTCAATAAAGCTCATGCACTAAGTCACATTTCAGCATGGAAAATATATAAAACCAATATAAGGTCTGGGAAGAATGTGCAATTTTTAAACTTTTCAGAATTGCCGAATATAGAAAGTGAAGGAGACTGTGTCCTTTTTCAGGCACATAATCTCCACCCAAATTAGACGGTTTTATTACAGCAATAAAATAATAAATTGTTCAAAAAGTCCAATGGTTGTGTACTTTTTTTTTATTTCATTAGAAATTGACAAGTATTTGGATTACCTTTTAGCAGTGGGATTAAAATAAATAACTATTTTTGTTGACTTTTTGTTAATAATGACAAAGTATTAAAGCCCCCTCCCCCCAAAAAAAAACAGTTTATTGTAGAAGGCAAAAAAAAGGTAATTCAAACAAAATATAAATAAAAGTAAAAAGTAAAAAAAAGTTGTTGAAAAAAAAAATATTGACTTTTTGTTACAATTATTTTTCTGAATGTGGAGGTGGGGGTTGGAAAACGATTTTTACCCCCAAAAAACACAAGAGTTACTTTTGATTTAATAAGAAGAAAAACAAGTTGAACAACCCTCTCCCCCAAAAAAAAGGTAGAAAAAATTTGAAACAATTCCCAAAGAATTGCATTATATTTTTTCAGCAGGGTTAAAACAAGTGGGGTTCAAATAAATGACTTTTGTTGACTTTTTGTTAATAATAACAGTATGAAGCCCCCCAAAAAGCTGTTTATTCCAGAAGCCAAAAAAAAAGGTGAATTCAACCAAAATATAAATAAAAGTAAAAAGTGGAACAAAGCTGTTTTAAAAAAAAGTTATTGACTTTTTGTTACAATTTTGGATCTGATGGTGAGGGTGGACATTGCAAAACAATTTTTAACCCCCAACAACAAAAAAGTTACTTTTGATTTAATAATAATAAGAAAAACAATTTAGTCAACCAAAAAAAAAAAGGGTAGAACAAAGTCAAAACAAGTCCCAAATAATTGTACCATTATATTTTTTCAGTGGGGATAAAACATGTTTTTTTTTTATAGTGAAATAGTCCAAAGTTGTTAAAATTCAGAAAAATAAACACAAAATTAAATTACCAAAATTTGTTGAATAAAGAAAAATGTCAGGTTAAAAAAAACAATGAAAATGAATATAAAAATTTGTTTAATAAAAAAAAAATCATGTTATAAATGAAATAAAAAATTGTTTAATCAAAAAAAAAATCATATTCTATAAAAAAAGTTGCAGCTGCCCCAGTAACATTACATTTGATTGATTTTGTATAGCATCAATGCCCCAAGCGGCCGTGTCCAGATTTCAGACGATTACCGGAAATGCTTATTTATAATGAATTTTAAAATTTTCACTTAATACCTTATTTATTGAACTATCTATTTTGTTAAGTTTAAAGCAATTTTAATTCTTTATTCCTCATTCCTTTCTGTATCTGGAATATGCATTACTTCTATTGAAATACTACTTTATATGCTTACTGGATGGTAATAAAGAGCCATAATCAATGAGTTTAGAATCATGTAAAATAATAGTTTTATAATGATGTGTATTTTTTAAACTAAGTAGTAAGTTACTTTTTTGGTCATGGTATCACCCTGATGATATTATCACCAATTATAAAATTCAAAACATCACATTATTCTTTATGATGACCTTTAAAGAGATGATTTAGTAATATAAATTTTAAGATCTACTTTTTTTTTTTAAATATTTTACCATAAATTTGCTATCATAATTTATTTATCCAAGTTTGACATTCAACTACTTCAACCAAACATGTCATTCCATTATTGTTATAAGTTTCAGACAATTGTATTTTCTCATGTCAGTACATTTTGATACACCAATGGAGGCCAAATTGTAACTCATGTACACTGCTTTTCTCTTTATTTTTTTTTGTATTATTACATTTGGTTACATAATGTGTTGCATGACAATTATATAATCAGTTTTATTACAAAAATGAAGTAATTAGAAGATAAATTATTTCCCCCATTATTATTACAATATCATTAAAAAAATTTATTTAATTTTCTGAACTCATTTTTTGATACTTATCACTTCAGATAAATACAATAATGATTGTTACTGATCAGTTATTTCTAGTTTAAATACATAAAAGTTAACCCTCAGTTTAGTATTAATGTATCTAGATTTATGGAGTAATTCAAATTTAACTCTCCTTTTTCATGTGACAAAATTTTTAAAGATATATTAAAAAATGCCAATCCAATATATATTCTGGAAACATATGATAAATCCATCTTGGATATGATTTTTCTTTGTTCATGTGTTTTAAAAATGTGTTGTGGTGGAAAGAAAGTTGTAATTACATATTTAAACAAATTATACATATATTATGGTGGAATTATTCTATATCATAAGTTTATTGCTTAGATATACAATACACCCCAAAGATATCAAAATTTGAACACTATTTGTAAAAGATAAATGTTAAAATTATAGTCACTATATTAAACTTTAAAAGGGTAGTTTTAAAAAATTAAATTTGTTAAAATGACAAATAAATTTTTCACATGAAAGGACAGATAAAAATATTAGGTAAATATAGTCAGTTTTAATATAATCAGACTTTTTAGACAGTCATTCTTCAAATTAAATTATATATATTTAACTTTAGATATTACATTAGAAAAGAAGATTGTGACAACCATACAATATTTATAGTTATATGTTGTAAGATGTCTTTTGTCTGAAGCAAAATATAATACAGTCTAATATTAAATTATAAAATTACTATTTAGCATTTATGGTTTATAAATGGTCTAAATCTTTTCCATTTTAGGATTGAAATGTGTAATCAGGTTTTCAAGAAAAAGAAGAGCATGATAAAAATTATAAAAATTAAAACTAAAACTTTTGAAGAAAAAAAAAATACTGATAAAAATAGAAAGTATGGTTTGACTTTATTGTAAATTAATTATAAAAAAATTAATTTGTCTGGAATTTAAGAAATTGAAAAGTAATTATTTTTTGTTGTTTAAATACTAATAAAATTAGAAGTTATAATGTTTACACATTAAAAAAAAACAAATTTAAATATAGATGGAAAGTAAAAACAATTGGTAATTATCACTTTATGCAAAAGGAAATTTGCAAGAGTGGAGGCATTGACCTTAAAGTTTGGCAAATGTGTATTTTGATCACGCATGAGGGTAGTTATATTAGGAACTATAGAGGGATTATTCATATTAATTATTATGAATATAATTAGAGAAACAATATACAACAAAATAACAGAATCATCTTGAGAAAATTGTAGGTTTAACACTGACACACTGAAATAAAATATGCAATAAGGCTGCCAATATATCTTCAATCCAACAGATCTCTATTAATTATGTTACATAGTCCACCTTCCAACAATACAATTTTCACACTTGAACCATAGAAAATGAAATCTGGCATTCATTGATATGTTGATAAGTAATTTACAGCAATATGACTAAATTATGAAGCTTAGTTAAGTATGTTTAGCTTGTTAAAAACTTGCTGATATAAAAGCTGCAAAAATTGAATTTATAATCACTTTATTATCTTTTAGTCCCAAGAAGATTTTCATATAGAAAATTAACTGTCTACAGATTATATGAATTTAGACTCTAATCTAATTGAGAACAAGAAGGGCTAAAGTTTCTATTCAGTTGATGTCAAAACTTCTAAGTAGATAAAAAGAAAAAAAATACTTTAGAATAATTACCTGGATCTTAAATGTGTATTTCAACCAAAACCTCATGATAAAATCCTATTGATTTTTTTAATTCTGCAGAATTAAATTTATTGCCTTTTATTTATACACTTTTTTTTCTTTCATATATCAAATGCGTTGACCGGGAAGTGAACCCGATCCAGCTGCTGCTTGGAAGGCAGCTATGCTAACCACTAGGTCATCAATGCCTTTGTCTCAGTTAAATGCATAAAATTACCTATATGTTTATATGTATACTAAATTTTGTAGTAATTCAACAGTATTAATTATCATTCATTTAGGATTATTGAAAGATCTCAATTTTTCTCTTTGATTCAAGTAAGTTCACATTTAATGTGTATTTATTTAAATTTCATTAATGATTAACTATATTTCACATATACACATACACACATATATAATAAAAATCATTTAATGTTTAGCCAATTATATTAACTATAACAATCAACAATCTCAAACTGTTGTCAAAGAATCTTCCTTTTAGCAAGTTTAATTAGTCAATGGAGACCAAAAATTTGAGCCTTGTTCACTGTAAAAGTCAACTCTTTGATTAAATAAATATTTGTAAATGTGTTTTAAATGTATCAATTCTATTCAATGTTATATATATATATATATAATTGAGATCTTTCAATATATATATATATATATATATATATATATATATATATATATATATATATATATATATATATATATATATATATATATATATCCCCCAACACGGCATTCTCCCAACCTCTTAACTTAAAAGACCTTCAAGGTTCAATATCTCTAAACCCCCCACTGAAAAAACAGAACCCCCCAAAAAAAAAAAAGACCCAAAAAATATACACCAATGTTGATATAAAATACAAAATAATGTATTAACCTGAAATATATATATATATATATATATCATTGTTTAGAATTTAAAAAAGAGAAAGGGTAGTTTTAAATAAATAAAAACACTATATATAAAATTTGGTGAAATAACCAGATAGATATAAAGACAAACGATTTTTTCTCCTGGTTATGTTAGTGATTAAATCATTACCTCCCATTCTAATCACCTGTGTTCCAATGTAAATCAGATGAATCTTGAAAGTTTTTAATATCTTAATCATGGTTAGAAATTTTCTTTTCAGATAGAGAGTGATAGCAAATATATATAGCAATCAAATATTGATTGGTAAATTGATACCTAGATCTTTTTAGATAGAAAGTATATATATATATTGATCAGAATAGTATCATATTGATTACAAAAATAAAAAAAATATAATTATAATGCATGTAATTTTCATTACTGATAATAAAAATGTCTGGCTTCTATGGTCATTGGACCTTTGATTAACTTTACTTTACCGTTGAAGAAAGGATATGAGTGCATGTATGAACATTATATATATATATATATATATATATACAGCATGTGCATAATTTATACATATTTACATATGCAGATTATCTGCTGTCTGTTATCATCTTATATAATATTATTTAAAAAAATAATTATGAATTAAACTGAAATGCCAATTTTTAGTCAAGAATAGTAAATTGGGAAATTGAAAATCAATACTTGGATGTCAATAAAGGATTAAGTGATTTTAAAAAATACGTTAAATTTATCTATTTCACCACCTTGAAAGATTAATAAAACAGTAATCAGAATAAAAAAACAGGTCAAATTATTATCGAAGTCATTTTAATGGAAAATATTAAAATTTTGTTTTTATAACCCTTTATTGCTATATTTGTTATTTTTTGTGTCATTTCTTTTCTAGTAAGATGGCTTTATTATTTATAATCTAATTTATTATTTCATTTATCATTTATATATATATATATAAAGTTATAATCAATGTCTGTCACAGTTTGGAACAGCTGTAAATAGGGATTCAAAAACTAATGATTTTTTAATATTTATCAGTTGATTAAAACAAACAAACAAACAAACAAAAAATAACAACAGGAAAACAGATTCGTCAACTTAAAATACATTTTTATTTTTCTATTTAGCGGAGAATGCATATTTATTATCTTTTTAAACATTTTGCCTTAAATTAACGTTAACATCAATTGATTATACTAAATGTAAGTTAATTAATATATTTATGTTACAAATCCCCAACATACATGTATTAATTAACTGTCTAATTAAACAAATATTCTGAATCAATTAAAGATCAATGAGCGAAGCGTTTTAAGCAGACTAATAACAGTATTAAAATAAAATTAGACTGAAATCTAAACAAGATAGCATTATTCAACTAAATTGCGCAAATTACTCATGGAAAAGTCACTTTAATAACTAGTTTTTTAATTAATTAACCACTGATTTATATCGCATCTAACAATATTTAGTTTATCATTCCTATTTAATCACCCATCAAACAAATATAAACTTATATTGATTGATATAAAATGTACTTTAATTCTTTCTTTTTAAAACTTTCTAAAGGCTATACAATGTGATAATTATCATTTGGATAAAAAAAAAACACATTTAATAAATTAAAAATTATAAAGAAAGTAAAAGATCACATGATCACGATTTCTTATGGTTGCTTATAACTGTTATTCAAACAGGCAAAACTCTCTATAAAGTATTGCCACTTAGAGCAAGCCAGCGTAATCAATAGATTCCAGAAGGCTTGTGGATAAAATCCCCATCTAATGCCTACTCATATCTCCAGACTCCTCACTGACCAAGGCCACAAGCCAGAAACTCATCTGGGGATATCGGATGAGTAGGCACTAGATGGGGATTTTATGCACAAGCCTTCTGACATCCATTGACTACTCTAGCTTGTACTGAGTGGCAATACTGTATGGAGAGTTTTGCCTGTTTGAATAAATAAGTCAATTATTTTATATAGCGCGATGTTTTTTTTTTTTATAAACAATAATATTTAAACAGCATTAAATTGTTGCACATGCGCTTTGGATTTTAAATATAAAATGAATGAATACTAACACTTCAACCACATGATAAAGTCCATTCTATATTTTCCAAAGACTTTATCATATGGTTGAAGTGTTAGTATTCATTCATTTTATATTTAAAATCCAAAGCACATGTGCAACAGTTTAATGCTGTTTAAATATTACTGTTTGAATAAAGTAAAAGATATAGGTCATATTAACTAACTCTTTGAAAGACAACATCCAGCATTTTCTGACAATTGTTAGAAATTGACATCACTTTATATCTTATATGAAACGATTTGCTGAAACTATTAGATGCACTCATTAACCAGTCATATATTTAATTTCATTTAATAAAATTTATTTACTATTGTTATTATTAAAACTGCCTAATAATCCATTGAATTGACTTTTAGCATCTAATTAAAATTGATTCATAAAAATAAATAATTCCTAAAAATTATATTCATAAAATGATATTTCAGATGCAAATATATATATATATCAAAATAGATTAATGGTAAAAAAAAACTATGATCAGTTATTGTTATTTACTTAGAGCATGTATTTTTTTATGAAAGCATAATATTCCAATTATTCACCAGTACCTTTACTAAATTCTTTAATTTTGTTATTATAGACATACATTTGGCAGTTATTAATTTTATGGCTTATAGTTACATTTTCCCACATTCACAAACATCATTGTCTAATAAATTCCATTTATAAAGCAGATGAGCACAGAAAACATGAAATGGCCTAAATCTGTTAATGAAAATTTATTTTCATCTAGAAATATTAAATCCTACTGATTTTATTTCTGGATCAGAAACAGAAATTTGTTTGAAACATTGTAAGAATTTTATTTTTTTGCATCATAATTTTTTGATTGTAAATTCTTGTTTGAATATCCAAGAAAGAAGTCCTGATATAAGACATGGCTTAAGTAGTGAAACTATATCTTGATTTATCGGCTTGTACAATCTTCTTAATAGCTTATTACATATATTCTGTGAAACAACTTTTTTTCTGATATCTGACAGAAGTATATTGAAAGAATAGGAAGCCGATGTAAAAAGTTAGACTTGGGTGTACTGGTAATATTTCTCATTTGTAATATTTAATTAGTTATCCATTTAATGTTGGGATACATTTATACAGAGATATAGTATTTATCAAAAGAATATACAAGTGTTAAAACAGCTGTTAGTAATGTATCCGTGTTACAATTCAAGGTACTTTCAGCTAGTTTTCCAAGAAAGTTATTTCTATAAATTAATTATAATCTAACCTTATCTAAATGAAGAAAATAATTTATACTATGAGCCAAATTTACTTCTAAATAGAAAAAGATAGATATTGTGTTTTATTCTATTATTGAAAAATTATATACTCATATTACAATATATTTTTCTGTTGGTTAGATGAAAACATAAGTGTAGTATATTTATTAAACTAGAAACAATATCCCAGTATTTAAAAAAGATTTTCTAAATTTTAATATCCTTATAGAAACACTTCTATTTTCAGTAAAGAATTTCTTGAGAAGACAGAGCAATATCCAAAGCATAAAGAAATTTTGTGCATTCTGTTTTAGAAATTCTGATTATTAATGAATATATTAAATAGAGTAGGTGAAAGAAATTAATTTTATGAAATAACATTCTTTAATATTTTGTATCTACTATGATTATCATTTAGATTCATTTGAAATTCCTTTTGGAGAGGATTTTGTCAGATAAAATTTATGGGTTTTATTTGAATTTAAGAATTCTAAAGACTTTTAAAACATAAAATCATAGCTAAGGTTAAATTTATAATGGTTGCATTAATTTTTAATTTATTTTGAAAGCTTTTTTAAAGATAAAACTTGCTCACAGCAGTAACTTCTTTACTTAATTCAAACCTTTTCAACAGGTAGCTGACTCTCAACTAATTAAATAATTGTTGTTAATATTTCTCTTTCAAAAAAGGTAATAATAATATTGTATAATAATTTTTTGGATTAATGTTAGGTAATTGGCTTTAAGACTATTATAGTTTTGTTTACATGTTGAAGTTTTAAAATAATTTCTACATGAATAATATTATGGAATAATTTTATTAACCATGCTTTGGCTTTAGATTTCAAAATTTTTAGAAATTATGGAAGTGTATAATCTGGTTCTAAGGCCATTTCTGGTTTAAAACAATTACCATAAAGTTTAAGTTCATGAATATTTACAGATTTTGTCAGATTGATATTAGTACAAAATTGTGAAAGAGAAGCTTGCAAATTTTACTTACATGATTCTTTTTATCACTCTATCAGTACTGAGTTTGGGAGTCTAACAAAGAAGATTGACAATCTTGATAGAAGGATAAATATCTTCTCATGACTAACACTGCAACTAGTATCACATTATCATATAAAATAAGAAATATCCTTGAAAAAACTATATCTTTTTTTTTTTTTAAAAATTCTAGTCAATACAGCAAATAATAAATTTATACTATAATTATCATCAATGTAATTAATAATGTTTTTAAATTGTTGCAATTCATTATCAAGATTCTGTATATTATAAACCTTCTAGTGCCCAAAATTCACTCTTGTTAGTAATAAATTGACATCAGCAATATTTTATACTTTGAAAAAATCACTAAGCAACAATGGGAGCCTCACATTAATAGCTACTTTCACCAAATGAAGTAGATTTTCATAGTTTATGAGAGTTGCAGTCTCAGTAGAATATTTTTTTTAGATTAATTACCAACTAAAATAAAGCACTGTTTAATTAATGGAGTAAAATTTTTGTACTCAGCTTGTTATATTGATATTCAAGTATGATTTAATTTCTAGAGCAACTGAATAAACTATTTTTTGATCTCATCCACTAAAAGCAATCTATAAATAGTAAAGTGATTTTATTGTTCAGAAGTTCATAAAAAGTTTAAGCATCAGAAGTAACACAAATGATTGCTATCCAAATATCTCCAGCTCTAGAATTGATTCTTCCACTCCATCATATCACACAGTGAGACATGTTAATAAAACATTTTTACAAAAGCTAATGTAAAAAACGATTAAAAATAATAGAAATTAATACTGTTTAGCTTAACTCCATTTTTTTACATTATAATACATATTTGCAAATTGTTTTTAATTTTAATGATTTGTAATTAAAGTTTTTAATTTTTTGTCAAGCATTGGTGATCAAGTGGTCAGCACAACTGCCTTACAAGCAATTGCCTCAGGTTATTGGCTTCACTTCCTGACTGATGCTATAACACATGGAAAAAAAAACTTTTATTTTTTTGACATTTGAAATTATTTGGATTTCTCTAATATTTTTATACAGTTCTGATGGGACTTGGTGTGTGCGCTTGTGAAAATCTTTAAAATAAAAAAAACATATCCATCAAAATATTTTTATAATTTCCAAGCTGCTGATAAGGTTGATAGTTCCTACATTTGTTTTTAGTAATAAAGATATGTCTGCAACACCTAAACATCACATCAATATACAAAAAAGACGTAAAATATTCATAAAAACAAAACAAAAAATTAGAATAATAGTCTCATGCAGGACAAGAAATTATAAAGCTAATTACATTCTATAGTTAAAAACGCAATCAAAAACAAAGGCTAATATATTACATAAAGCTACAGATAAACTAAATAAATATTGTTACAATTAATAATATACACTCTAGTACTCAGCATTACTGTAACAAAAAAATGAAATAATTTCACTATTGGTTTTTTTTTATATATAAAAAAGATTGTCCTGAACATTTTAAGACAGATGGTGTGAAATTAATCAAACCAACAATATATTTTACTGTTTATCCACTGATAATCAGGTTCATTTTCATTTAACTCAATAAAGAAATTTCTTTTTACTTTCTTTTTAAATCGATCTAATGAAGATTTATTACATATAAATAAAATAAATATAGTTTTGCTACTTGAGACTTGATTTGGAATCAAAATTCCCTGTACACATTCAACCAAGTATTTATAACTAAAAATGATGACTTTAAAATGATCATTTTTAAGATTACAGATAAATTTGTTTTTCCAGATCTAATACTAAATTCAAATGAATTTTATTTTTCTAGATTTTACATATAAGTGTTCTAAAAGATAAAATAATTTTTGAAAACTTTTGAAATAAGATATTAGCTATCATAGAAAAGACAAATTCTGGATTATTAACCAAGATAATACAAATATTCAGAGTCATGTATTGTCATATTTTACAATTCAAAAGTTGTCTAAAGTACAACTTCTAATATTTTGTTTTAAAATGAAAAATTTAAAAAAAACTTTATTCTCTAGTGTAATATATTGTAAGTTTCAGCTTCATAATAAAGAAATTTACAGAATTGATAGTATTGTATACATATTCACATTTCACATAGGAATTGCATCCTCTCTTTATAAATTATTAACAATAAATATATATTATTAAAAATATATCAAATATATATTTAAAGAATCTAAATTGGCAAACATATTTTTTCAATTGCATTTTGATTGAATATATTTGTTAAAGGGCTCTGCTTGAAAGCAGATAAATTAATTAAATAATAGGATATTATAACTAATAAATACTTCATCTCATTGGTGATAATTTACTATTTTTGATTATATGTTAATTCAATTATTACTATTTTTTTAGCTAATGTTAACCAATTTATTCTAGTATCTAAATATTTATAGTTATATTATAAAGTTATATGAAGTTTTTAAACTAGTATTAGAAACTATGGACTGCTAAGTCACAATAATGTTTACCTTTTGAATTATTGACCAAATTACAAAATATAAAAACTGTCTTCAATTGTTTTTTTTGTTTAAGAATTATTTAATTCAACTTATTTTTATAAATTGTTGCTTAAAAAAAAACCAGTGCTTAAAAAACAAGTGATTGTTAAGAAGAGCATAGAATACCCACTTAGTTGACCAGAATATATATATATACCTTTTTTAAAATTTATCAGTAAGGAAAAACATATTTTAGTAATCTAGTAGCTCTCAGGGCTGTGCAGGTAAGTATCCCACACTAAACAAAACTACCTACATCTTAAATGCTCATTAATACTCCCTATATTCAAACCAGTTATTTCTTCTAATATTTTCTTTTTCAACATATATTTTATAATGTCTTTGTTTTCAAATACATGAATACTGCAATTATTTTCCCTTTTTACAATAAACTCATAATAATTTTCCATTTTAGATTTTCAATAATCTCAATAAATATTGCTACTTTTATCTTTTGAACTTTCAACTTTTACTCTGTTACAAATTTATACCTCTAAAATTATTTATTTTTTCACAAATGACTATATTTTTGATTTATATAAAGCTACATTAAAAAAAAAAACATTCATTAATCTTCTTTATTAAATATAATTTTATAGAATCTCCTGTGTGATTTGGAGAAATAGTGGCTCAATGGAATAGAGTTTTATGGATCAGAGTTCAATTTCATCATTTCAGTGTTCAAATTTCATGTCAATTTTTATATGAATTTCATTTAGATTTTCAGAAGAATTTCTCAGCAACAAAACATTTTGATTATTTGTTTACTTTATATATTTAAATGGATTAAAGAAATCTTTCTTGTTGTAATTAAAAACGTTAGCATAATATGACATATATTATTTCAGTTTCTTTAGATAGGTTATCACAAACATAAAGATTAATATATAAAAAAATATTTAAGTATTATCAACAAGTTTCATTTTCATTAAGTCAATTTTATTTTTATTTAGTTGTTGTACAATGTAATTTTGAGTCTTTAGTTGTTGTTGAAGTTAAAAAGATTAGAAAAATAAAAGTTTCTCATAATTCACATAAATATAATACATAAAGTTGGAGCAATATATATATATATATATATATAATATAAATAAAATGTCCATGAATTAAAACAAAATTGTAATTACAATTGAAATAATAAATTTGACGGTTTACAAACTATTATAAACAATCCTTAAATCCGCAGAAGTACTTTCGGTTATTTTCTTAAACCTGCCTCAACTTCTATGGATTTAAGGATTGTTTATAATAGTTTGTAAACCGTGAAATTTATTATTTCAATTATATATATATATATACAAATATATTATAAAAGATACATAATATACCGTGAAATTTATTATTTCAATTATATATATATATATACAAACCATTATACAATTACAAATATCCAGTAACGCGCCCTCTGTTTAAAGATCTATATCTCAATAATAGCAAACCTTAAAATGATACCTTTTAAGGTTTGCTATTATTAAGATATAGATCTTTAAACAGAGGGCGCATTACTGGATATTTGTAATTGTATAATGGTTTGTATATTTTCTATAATTATTTCAGTTAGTGTTAACAGTAACTTTCTTTTCATATATATATATATATATATATGCGTGTGTGTGTGTGTGTGTAGAAACTAATTTTTTTTGTATATTATGAATCCAAAATAATAATGTAAACATTATCATAACTTTGTGTATGTGTGGTCCTATTTGCATGAACTGGATAGAGTTCGAAGCCAATTAAAGTTCGAAATTTTATTTAATTTATAACTTATTCAGATATCAATCCCAAAGGTAGCACTATTATTGATAGTTAAATAAGTATTTAGTTGACTAATTTAATGAATAATGACGCTTCCATCAATGAGCCTCTATGGAGAGAGATTGCTGCCAGTGGACAATTTAAGGTTGTTTATATAACTATATATAATTATTTTATGTAGTTCCAATAGAAGTATTATTGAAATCATAATGGTCATTTCTGCAGAAAGGAGTTTGTTATTAACTAAAAGGAGATCATTTGATTCCTCTTTTCTCTTGGAGGCCTTAAAGAAACAAAGCAGCACAAATTCCTAATGTCCACTCCATATGTTTTTGTCATTGCAGCTGCTACTACTATGTGATTACTCATATAGTATACAAACATGGATGGGCTGCTCACCAACATGCATTATCCAGTGTGGTGAGTTTATTGTCTTTTTACTTCTGAGTTTAAGATCAAGAAACACCATGGTCTTTCTTCTCAGTTAACTGATAAGACAGAATGAATGTATGTGTAAATGATAAATATTTTTTTCAATAAATATATACAATCATTGACAAACAAAAATTAATCCATGTCCCTTATTCCCAGGAGGCTTTAATATCACCAACTAAGGCAGTAGTTGATGGCTGAAAGGGGAGGGTGCAAGAATTACCTGATTGTGGAGCCAGCCTACCATTTGATGATGACTTTTTATTTAGATATTTACACTGCAGATCACTTTCAAGTGAATGGGACATTATAGGACATTGTGAAATTAGAAGAAAAGATAAACAGACAATTGATTTAAAAAGTAGACATGTACTCAATTATAAAGTCACAAATATTGAAAATGCAAGTGGAGTAGGATTCATTATAAATAAAAAAAATGGAAGAACAACATAGTGAGATTGATCGTGTATCAAACAGTGACAAGATTAGTTATATAACTTAATAGCATATACCAAATGCAGAAAATTCAGGTTTATACTCCAACAAGATCTCATAGTGATGAAGTAGTAGAAGATTTTTTATGGATGTACAAAAGACTTTTGATCAGAGTAAACAACATTCTGAAATTTTTATGGGAGACTTTAATGTTAGAATTGGTAAACAAATGAAAGATGAAAGTGGTTATGATAATAGAAATGAGAGAGGACATAGACTTGTTGCAGAAAAAGAAAAACTATATTATGAATTCTTTTTTGAGAAAAATGTTAAAAGGAAATGGACAGTGACACATCTAAATAAGGTACAGCAGAATTGAATTATATTTTCACTAACAAAAAATACATATTTCAAGATTGTAATGTTTTTAATAAATTTAACACAGGAAGTGATCATTGATTAGTAAAATGTAAGATATGTGTTAATGCAAAACTAGGGAGACAAAAATTTATTAAGAAAAACAATATTTACAGTTAATATGTTTAAACTTCAGAAACATTCTAATGAATTTAAATTAGAACTTACAAATCGGTTTCAAGTATTATTAGATTTTAAAAATGATTCAGATTTCAATGAAATTAACATGAAAATAACTGATACACTTTTAAAATTTGCAATAAAAATTGCTGATAAAAAAAGGCAGCAGTTAAACAATAAAATTCTAATTGAGCCTAGAGAATTGATGAAGGAAAGAAAGAATATGAAGATATACAAAAATTGTGTATTAAAAAGAACTGAATACCTTGAATTTTGTAAAATGGTGCAGAAAAGAATTGAAAATAATATATACAAAAGTATAACTGTGAACTAACAATAAAAACTGTAGAAGAGAATAAAGTCTCAAACATGTAAAACAGCATTTTGATATTGATAGGAAATATATATCTTCAATAAGAAAAAAAGATGGAATTATTACTAAAAAGAAAGATGAGATTATGAAATGGGTAGAAGACTTCTATCAAGAATTATATACTAATAAAAAACAAGTACCTCCTATATTTATAATATCTTCTGAATTGCCCAAAATGTTAAACAAAAAAGTGAGACATGCAATTAAATTTATAAAGAAAGAAAAATATGCAGGTAATGATGGAGTTATAATTGATGTATTAAAAGAAGTAGGTGAAGAAATAGAAAATAAATTTAGCAGTTATATACCAAATTTCTAAATGATAAAGATGTAGCAGATGATTGGAAGAATGCAGTATTGATATTAATATTTTAAAAATGTGATAAAGAAGATATTAGAAATTACAGACCTCTCAGCGTTTTATCAGTTTTATACAAAATTTTTACTAAGATAATTACAACTCGTCTATAGACAACATTGGATTTCCACCGATTAAGAGAACAAGCTATATTTAAAAGTAGTTTAGTACAGAGTAGATCATATCCAGCTTTTGAGAGAAGTTATAGAAAGGACAAATGAATATTAGATGCCATAATATCTTGGATTTATAGATTATGAAAATATATTTGATTCTATAAACATTTCTTCAGTAAATAAAGCCTTGGATCATCAAGATATAGACCCAAATTATTGTCATATTTTAAAGAATATTTTTAATAATGCAACAACAACAATTAGATTACATAATGATACTAGGAAAGTCAACAATGAGATGGTTGTAAGACAGGGTGACTCCATATCTCCAAAATGTTTTACAGTATTGCTACAAAAAGTATTTTGTGGATTAAAATGGGAAGCTAAAGGAGTGAAAGTAAATGGGGATTTAAGTCATTTACATTTTGCAGATGATGTAGTTGTGTTTGCAAATATGTTTAGAGCTGCAGGAAATGTTGCAGGCATTATCAGATGAAAGTAGGAAAGTAGCACTAAAGATAAATGTTAAAAAGATTAAAATAATGTTAAATGGATTTTCTCAAAATATAAAAATAAAGATTGATTATGATGAGTGAAAAGAAGTTAACAGCTGCAAATACCTTAGTGAAATTATTAATACAGATGGAAACATAATGAATGAAATTAATCGTAAAATTAAACTTGGTTAGAGTGACTTTGGCAGAAATAACTTGATACTAAAAAGAAATATGACTATATGTTTGAAAGAGAGGGTTTTTAATAAATGTGTTTTACCAGTTCTTATTTATGGATCTGAGACTTGGACACTTAATTGAAGAGCAATACAGAGACTTTGAATCACTCAAAGAAATATGGAGAGATGCATGTTTGGAGTAACAAGAAGAGATTGAAAATGCAATATATGGGTAACAGAACAAACAGGTGTTACTGACCTCATTGAAAAAAATAAATGACTGAAGTGGAGTTGGGCTGGACATATTGCTAGAAGAGATGGTAATATATGGGCAATTGAAATCTGAAACTGGATTCCAAGAGAATGCAAAAGACCCAGAAAGAGACTACATGTGATATATCTGCAGGGATGTTGTGGAGAATGGAAAGATCGGAGATGGATTGAAATTGAAGAGACCTTCACCCTGCAGTGGATTGATAATACTTGATGGTGATGATGATGATGATGATATATATTACTTTATTTTAATTACTTGATCCTATTTTTTCTAAAGAAGTAATCTATATTTGATATGTAAACAAAAAACAAATAAATACGGTACATATTAATGTATAGTTAATTGTTTAAGTTAATAGTATTTTTTTTTTAAATTAACAGTTAAAAAATCAGTCTATAGGCAACACGATATCTGACTTTAATATAAATGACTTATTAATAGTAAAGTAGCTTTAAATTATTGAACATTTTTCATTATTCTGACGGCAAAAGTGATATTTAAAATCAAAAATGCTTTTTTTATCTTTTTTTTTTCTTTGTTAATTTTATTGAATAACTATTTCATTTCGTCTTTAGAATATTCATCTATCGTGTTACATTCTTACAATATCTTTTCATGTATAATATCTTTGTTTCATGCTAGAAAGACATTAAGCCTGCTCTGAAAACTTTATAATGGTATTGTGAACATTAAAAAAAAAAAAAAAAAATAAACAAACCTATAAATTTATATATAATATGGTTAAAAATATATGCATAATATGCAATATATAATTTTATAAATATATGTTAAAGCATTTGATTACCATATAGAAAAAAAAATATCATCTACAATATGTCATATGAAATAAACAACAATTTCCTAATAGTTTACAATTATTATTACTCTTAATTATTTTGAATGTCATAAATGTGTGTATATATATATATATATATATATATATATATATATATATATATATATATATATAACTTGTATTTTATATAAAACTTATGTAATATAATTATATATTCAATTTTATTTATGTAAGCAGTAATCACTTTACTTAAAAGATGTTATGCACCTAATTATTATTTATTTTGCTATTTATTGTAAATAAACATACGCATATATTTAGTATAGTTTTGCTAAATAGAAAAAAAGCATATATTATATGACATTTTATTTTAGTTTCAACATACACGTTTATTCACTTTTCACGTGAATTATACAAAGTTACATATCAAATATAGTGTTTTTCCTAAGATTACAGCGCATATATATAGAATTCTTATTAATCAAAAAACGCAGTAATTTACATTGAATCCAACATAATGATTAATAACATATAATAAATCAAATAGCAGGTTAATTTACTTTAAAAGCAACCCAAGGAGCATTAAATGATATCAAATTAACATAAGCCTCCTATTAGAGCCATCCATCAGAATCAACAACTTTGATTACATGAAGATCAATTTACATAATTTACAAAAATTAAAGTGCATGTGCATTGGCTTAATCACTAATATTACTATAACTTCTCATATATAATGAGATATTATTTTATATAGTGCTATGTTTTTTATGCAATTATAATATTTGCGATTAAGCCAATGCACATGCGCTTTAAAGATAAATTATAAATGAATACTCAATTTTTCCAGACACGAGATATAGCATTTTAGAAAGAATGGAATGAATCTACCCATTCTTTTGGACCCAAACGTTTATATATGGGCAAATCTTAAATGTGTGGAAATAAGAGCATAACGGTGTTACATGACCACTTTAAATTACATTTGTTATGTTTAAACGAATGACACTTGTGAAATATTTACAATTTATGAACTGTCATTATTTAGTTGAAATTAAACATATATAATGAGATATTATTTTATATAGCACTATGTTTTTTTATGTAATAGTAATATTAGCAATTAAGCCAATGCACATGTGCTTTAAAGATAAATTATAAATGAATACTCTATTTTTCCAGATACGAGATATAGTATTTTAGAAACAATGGAATGAATCCACAGAGAATGGGTGGATTCATTCCATTGTTTCTAAAATACTATATCTTGTATCTGGAAAAATTGAGTATTCATTTATAATTTATCTTTAAAGCACATGTGCATTGGCTTAATCGCTAATATTACTATTACGTAAAAGAAAAACATAGTGCTATATAAAATAATATCTCATTATATATGTTTAATTTCAACTAAAGAATGACAGTTCGTAAATTGTAAAGATTTTACAAGTGTCTTTCGTTTAAACATAACAAATGTAATTTAAAGTGATCATGTAACATCGTCATACTCTTATTTCTACACACTTAAGATTTGCCCATATATAAACGTTTGGGTCAAAAAGAATGGATGGATTCATTCCATTCTTTCTGAAATACTATATGTTGTGTCTGGAAAAATTGAGTATTCATTTAAAATATAACTTCTCATAGTAAAACTTTTTTAAACCAAAAATTTTAAAACATTACATATAAAAAATTTGGGTCCTTCTTCTACCATTCTGGTGTGCATCGGTTTTTTCAATTTATATACATTACTTTAATGAAACATTCACATCTTTGAAGCATTATCACACAGTCAGTGTAACTAAATGTTTTTTTTTGTGCTTAGACAACAAATCAATTGATTACTCCAGCTGTTAGTTCTTTGCACTTCTTTTCTTCTCCATCACCTGACATTCACTCTAAAAAAGTCTATCTCCTTCTTCAGCCAATTTTTGATGTGAATAATTAAAAGAATATTCCCATGGCTAGTTTCTTGTACTGTTATACTTCAATATCATCCAGACTCATATATTGTCTTAGACTGATTTGAGACCAAGTTTGATCTATTAGCCATTTTTGGCAAAAAAAATTGTCAGTATTTTTAATTTGTTGTAATAAATATACTATTGCTTTAACTGGGTGATCATCTTTCTCACTCTCAAAAAGCAGTTTATTTTTCAGTGACCAATTATAGAAATTGATAAATGTTGCTAGTCTTATAATTCCAAAGTGACCTTTCTTAAATGCTTTTATCAAGTGTACACACATTGCTTTGCTATAGTTAGTAAAGTATTTGATGGCATTACACAGGTTAGTCCAAATTTGGCACTCCTCTAGTATATGTACCATAGTCTCATCATCTTTTCTACATAAGGAGCATATAGTGTCCAAATCATAACCTCTTTGATTATGCAGAAATGCTGTAGTAGATAAAGCCCTTAGGTTGACCTTTATCAGAAAGTCTATAAATCTTGTTCTGATTTTAATTGCTTGGTCAACCTCAAGAACCTTAACTTCCGAATGGGTGGAATGTTTTCTACTTTTGTCTTATTTGGCTTCATAAGTTCATATGTATTCCAATAGTTTATTTAGTTATTAAACATAGTTGCAGTATTCCTGATATTAAAATTTTCCAAATTCAAAGATACTTGATTGTGTATCCATAGCTTCCCATTTTTGGGTGGAGGTTGATCCATCAGAATAATTTCTTCTAAATGAATCAGACTCTCCATGTCAGGATTATTGGTGAACAATTTTACCATGATATTATGAGTGCATTGTATTACCAGGTGTTAATTTCATGTAGACCTAAATCATTTAATTGTCTTGGACTCTGCAGGATTTGCAGGAGCCTTAGGCTGATGACAGGAGCCTTTCCCCCAACATAATTTCCTACATTGAGTTTTAACTTTTCTTATAAAGGTTTTCATCAGAAAGAAACCTGCAATGAAGTGTGTAAACTTTGGGAGCATAACAACATTTATCAGAGCTATTTTCCTGAACAATGATAAATATATTTTAGCCAGAGATCTGACAAAATTTGCTGTTTTGATCAATAAACCATCTTCAATATCCTGCCTCATCGTAAATGGGGGGAAGCAAGATGAAATCCCAGAAACTTCTGAAGAGGAGCCTTGAACCTGCTAACAGTTTATTTTAATGAAGAATAAATGGTAGACTTTTGATAACTGATTATGGCTGCTTGATGGTGTTGTTTATGTGTTAAAACACATAAAAATGCCATTTCCACAGCTTACACTTATGGCTAAAAAATAGTTGTGTTTATCTTAGCTATTGTTTAGTATATATTAATTACAATACTAGTATAAACAAAATTAAAAAATATAATAACAATATAGTTATTAATAATAAAGTTAGAGATCACATTTATTTGTTTAGTTATTGTGTGTATGTGTTTATTTATTTACATTCATTCAAAAAACAATAATAATAAATTTACTGCTCCATATCTATATTATTTTATAATTAAACAAATAGCAAAAGGTCCAACACATTGGAATTAAATACATTCTGGTCAATATTTATTTTTTCAATAGTTTTATTTCTCCCTAGTTGTTTTGATATTTTTAATGCGAGTTGAAAAATTATTTTTATAAAACATGATTACATAGAACAGATGGAAATATGGCTACCTTACCATAAAATTTATTAAATTTATAAATTTTAAAGTTTTTATTTTTTATTTATTTACACTTTTTTTATTTATTTACATTTTTAGATAGTATATAATTGAAGAAGTATATATTGATATAATGCATATAACAGCTTCACTACATATATAAATTAATATTTTTGGCAATAAACAGTGTATTATTTTGCATTACAATTCGATATTTCGATGGATTAAAAACCACCATTATCAAGGTTAACTTTTGAAAGAAAAATCATTATATCTCAAACAATAATGTGAATCAGTGTGAGATGAAAAATGAGATTCAACTTGAAGTAGTTAAGCATTTACAATATATGGCTTATCAAAATGTTTATTTCCCTCAGTTTTTTCACCTATTAATTTTAAATTAATATTAGATAAAATGAGAGGTTTCCACAGAGCTGGAATACATTGTGCTTCAGCAGCCCTATTTAAACCAGTAGGTCACTTTAATATTTCAATTGACTCTCTCATAGTTCTTAAATCATATAATTCCAAATTAGCAAGTATTTTTGTATTGTCAAAATCAGGTTTGTGACCAATTTCTAAAAAATGAGAAGTAAAACTGATGTGCTAATTTTTTGATTAAAAGCATTTCTATGTTTCTTAATTCTGACATTTATTCATCTATTAGACTGACCCACATAGCTTCTTGAGCAATGCAAATATGGAATTTTATAAACTCATTGGTGTTTGAAAAATATTCTGTCTTTAGGTTTATATAAAAAAATCACCAATTTTTTTGCCAGTAGAAAAAAGTAGTCTTTATATTAAAACAAGATAGTCTTCTACTGATTTTATCAGTTAACCCTTTAATGTAAGGTAAAATTTCTCTATTAAAAGAGGAATTGTCAATTCTATCCTCTTTTTTTAGTATTAATATTATGTAATGCCTTACATATGATGTTTTTATTATAATTATTAGAAAGTAGAATATTTTTGTAAGTTTTATTTCTTGACTAAAATGTTCTTTATCAGATAAATTATAAGCTTTAGTCAAAAGATGTTTTGCTACAGAAAAAAAATTTTTGTGCAAAATGATTATGAGAATTAAAATCAAGATATCTGTTTGTAGGAGTAAATTTTCTGTAAACTGATATTGATAAAGTTTCATCACATTTTTTTGCAATAATAAATATTGTACCTTCTAATAATTATAATAAAAACATAATATGTAAGGCTTTATATAACATTAATACTAAAAAAAAGAGGATAGAATTGACAATTCCTGTTTTAACAGAGTAATTTTACCTTACATTAAAGGGATTACTGATAAAATCAGTAGCAAACTATCTTATTTTAATATAAAAACTACTTTTTCTACTGGCAAAAAATTGGTGATTTTTTATATAAATCTAAAGACAGAATATTTTTGGAACACCAAGGAGTTTATGAAATTCCATGTTTGCGGTGCTCAAAAATCTATGTGGGTCAGTCTAATAGATGAATAAATGTCAGAATTAAGGAACATAGAAATGCTTTTAATCAAAAAATTAGCACATCAGTTTTTACTTCCCATGTTTTAGAAATTGTTTACAAACCTGATTTTGACAATACAAAAATACTTGCTAATTTGGAAAGATATGATTTAAGAACCATGAGAAAGTCTATTGAAATATTAAAGTGACCTACTGGTTTAAATAGGGCTGATGAAGCACAATGTATTCCAGCTCTGTGGAAACCTCTCATTTTATCTAATATTAACTTAAAATTAATAGATGAAAAAACTGAATGAAATAAACATTTTTATAAGCCTCATATTGTGAGTTCTGAACTACTTCAAGTTGAATCTCATTTTTCATTTCACACTGAGTCACATTATAGTTGGAGATCTAAGAATTTTTCTTTCAAAAGTTAACCTTGATAATGGGCATTGCTAGTCCATCAAAATATTTATTGTAATGCAAAATAATACACAGTTTATTCCCAAAATCATTAATTTATCTACATCATATAACCGTGAAAATATTATATATTGCATATACATATATGTGTGTATGTTTTATTCAAGTTTATGTTTTCTCATACTCCTACAATACTAACATTTTATCTGCACCACACCTGTCATCAACAGGGTAATGGATATTATTATAAACAACAATTGTAGAGGTACTACAAGCATTGACATATAATAAGTTTAAAGATTCAATCATTAAAAAACAAGATCAAAAAATTTTAAAATTTTAAAGGTTTGGAATAATATTACATAAAATAATCAATATAAAAATATAAACTTTTATTCAAATTAATGGGTTTTTTTTTTCCAAATAAAAGGTAGTTTACATGTATCATCGCATTTGTTGATACAATCTAATTTATTACAGATTCCTACAGCTTTCCTGATATTTTTGTTGGAGAAAGTCACTTCTTCATAGGATCCTAATGTTGAAACTCTCAACCAAAAAAAAAAGTCACAAGAGCTATTGAGATCCTTAAGAAATCAGATTTAGCAATAATTACTATGACATATGTAAATTACATTTATTTGAATTTATTTTAATTGTAATAGCTTTTGATTTTTATACTGATTTATTTTATCTTCTATCATTCCACTTCCACTTTTATATTTTATTTTTATCTGTCCTTATTTTTATTGGCTGGACCTTGAATCCTATAGTACATTAGTGTTTGCAATGTATTTACAATTATTTTTTATAATATTCATTGCCAGTTGATAGCAGGTACAATTCAGATAAAATATAAATACAGTAATTTTAGCAATCTCACACAAATAAACCTGTATAATATGTCATTTATATCTGAAGCCCATAAAAATGTTCATTTAAATAAATATAAACAATACAATGTTCTATGCACTTTACCTTGGCAATGGCAATGATTTGTTTAAGGTCTAAGATTCTAATACCAAAAAAAATTAAAAATAAACTCTCAGTTTGCTCAACTGGATAAATGATTTATAGCCATCTCATTAATTTATCCTGTTCATAATGTAACATAATGTGAATATTGAAAAAAAATGCCATTTATTGTAACATGTTCATGCCTAAAAACAAGATCATCAACACTTCACCGAACATTTATCTAAATTGTAGTCTAAGCAAGAACTTTTGATATATTTTCAAGAGGCACACATTTGATTGGAAAATTCTACTTTTCATAATATTCCCCATTTGGTTATAATCTTTTTATGATCATCATTTGATTTCCACAGCAGATGACCATATTATTTTTAAATACGCCAATATGTGTAGTGGGAAATAAAATGAAATCTTCTTAGAAGAAGTCAGAAGATTAGTTTATGAAGTTTTTTTTTTTCTTTAAAGCTAATTAAATTATTCTTATAGTAGTAACACATTTTTACTTTTTTCCCTATTCCATTTTAATAAAAGCTATTCAGTAATTTCACTAGCTTTTTCTTAGGTATTTCATCTAAAAAATAAAAAAAAAAAAAATGTCTTTTATCTCCTTATGTTTAAGTTTTTTATATATGCATTTAACATGTAACAAGGAAGTATCTGTCGAGAAAAGTATAAAAATTAGGATATTTCACATAACAATTGATCCAATAGTAATATTTACTGACGCTATAACTTCGGTTATAGCCTCAGTAAATATTACTTACGTAATCAATGTGCGTTTAATAAATTTATAATTACAACTTTAAATTCATCCAATACTACATTGTAGGATTTTGTTTATATATAAATATTAGTATTATATTCTTAGATACCTTCCTTTTTAAACATTTAATATTTATTTTGTAAAATGCATAATGTAATATTATTTATTCATTCTTTTATGTATTTTAATTAAATAAAATATTGTTTATATATCATTGTTTTGAAAAATGTAATTGATAATTTTCAAGGCTTCATCTACAAAATACAAAAAAAAAAAAGACTTTAGACAAATAAAATAAATTTAAATATATTAACTAAAAAATTAAAATTTAAAACAAAAAAAAAACAGCAAAATAAAATTAAATTTATTTTAATTTTATTTTTTTAGATGTTATTTTTTAGTATTTTTACAAAAGAAGCCTTGAAATGAACAATTAAAATTATTCAATAATATTGAAATCAAGCTAAACAATATATATATATATATAATCATGAAAGAATATAGTACTAAACAAATTAGTACAATCATTGCAATAGACTTTTAAAAAATTCGTAATTTTTATGCAAGAACATATTGTCAAACGAAGTCTGGAATCAAAATTTCTAATGGATCATTCACACAAATATATATATATATATATATATATATATATATATATATATATATATATATTATAATATATATATATATATATATATATATAATCTTATAATTAAATATTAGCAAATACAGTAACCAAATTTTTTGAAAAAGGTCAAAAAATATAATTGTCACTTAGGAGCACTTTCAACTGTGCTCATAATCTTTGACAACTAATTATTTGAAAAGTTAACTTTCCCATAATTACATGATCATAACGTTGCATATTGATTAAGTCTTGTTTGTATTTATATATTAGCATAGCTTCTTATATATTTTATTATTATTATTTTTTTTCCAGTTTGCAATATTTTTACATTATTATAAATGAAATTAAAACCATATATATGTGGTTTATTATGGTCATAAGAAACGGAATTTGATACATTATTATTACCTTTGGAATTTTGTTTCATATTTTGAACCCTTTTTAACAACAACAAGTGCTCCATAGTTCTTTTAAAAAGGTTCAAAATATGAAACAAAAGTGCAAAGGTAATAATAACGTATCAGTTTCTGTTTTTACATCATAAATAATGTATATATGGTTTTAATTTCAATTATAATAATTTTAAAATATTGCAAACTGAAAGAAATAATATTAAAAGAAGCTATGCTAATATATAAATATAAGCAAGACTTAATCAATAGGCAGGCAGAAAATATTAAGATCACACAATTATGGGAAGGTTAACCTTTCAATGAATTAGTTGACAAAAATTATGTGGATAGTCAAAACCATTCCTAAGTTACGATTGTATTTTTTGTCCTTTTCAAAAAATTTTGATTACTCTATTTACTAATATTTAATTATAAGATTATGAATATTGCTTTGAAAAAATAGAGACATCGATTTATAATATATATATATATTCTAATACAAGTATTAAAAATAATATTAGAAACCTCATGTTTTGGTGATAGAGAAACAGATTCTGAATGTCAGTATTCTAGAATCACAATCCATCCATGTTATTTCCAATGTTGAAATTTATAATATCATGAGAAATAAATCATTTAATTACTTTTTATTTTATAATATTAAAAATAAATTATAAATGATTTGAAATGACATAAGAATTAATTCAGAATTATAGAATTAATTATTAACTTGTAATTTAAAATTTAATTATTTAATATAGATAAAAAAATTCATGTTATATATATATATATAAATTATCAATGAATGTCTGTATTCCAATAATAATAAAATATATCTAATTATTCAAAACAATACAATAATTAATACAGTAAAAATATTTTAAAAACAAATATATACCATAATTTAATAGAAATACTTATATTAAATTATGGTATATATTTGTTTTTTAAAATATTTTGACTGTATTAATTATTGTATTGTTTTGAATATATATATATATATATATATATATATATATATATATATATATATATATATATATATATATATATATATATATATATATATATATATATATATAAGATGGTGCCCTGGATCAACAGATGAGTACTGGTTCAGAACAAAATACATCTTGGGGTATTTGTCTTTCATTGTATCTTTATTCATATGAATTTAAAAGAATATGTGGTAGTTCTGAGATTATTTAATATATTTATAAAGAACTCCATGTGTGTGTGTATGTTTAATTTAAAAAATATCAAATATATTAATATTTAATTGACTTTTAAAGTTTGTATCTGTGCTAGAGACGACCTCTAGTTTAGTAAATGATTAATAATAGTCATTACTATATTTATTTAAAGTGGATGGTGTCAAAGATGAGAAGTGAGTTCGTTTGATATTTATAAATAAAAATGTAATTATTAACATAATATTCTAAATTTAAGACTATTATCACTAAATACAATTGCACAAACAGATACCAAAAAGTGTAATAAATATAAAAAACAAAAATAATTATATTGCTAATTCATAAAGCATCACATGATCACTATCTCTTATACTAGCACATAATTGTTTATAAACAAGGCAAAACTCTCTATACAATACTGCCACCCTTTGCCAACCAGAGTAATAAATAGTTGACAGAAGGCTTGTGCATAAAATCCCTATATAATGCCCACTCATCCAATATCCCCAGACTAGTTTCTGGCTTGTGACCTTTATCAATGAGGAGCTGTGGATCTGAGAGCTGGACCTTCATTGATGAGGAGCTTTGGATCAGAGAGCACCAGCTCTCAGATCCAAAGCTCTTCATTGATGAGAGTAACAAGCCAGAAACTAGTCTGGGGATATTGGATGAGTGGGCATTATATAGGGATTTTTGATGCTCTCAGATCCGAAGCTCCTCATTGACGAAGGTCACAAGCCAGAAACTAGTCTGGTGATATTGGATGAGTGGGCAGTATATGGGGATTTTATACACAAGCCTTCTGTCACCCATTGATTACTCTGGTTCACTAGGTGCAGTGCTCTCAGATCCAAAGCTTCTCATTGATGAAGGCCACAAGCCAGAAACTAGTCTGGGGATATTGGATGAGTGGACATTAGATATGGATTTTATGCACAAGCCTTCTGGCATGCATTCATTACTCTGGTTGGCACAGGGTGGCAGTACTGTATAGAAAGTTTTGCCTTGTTTATATTGCTAATTGTTTGATAAGTCATTACCTAATTATCTTGTTAAACACAAGATTTTCAATCAACCATTTTTAGGTGGATACTGCTTCAGATATCTTTGAATATTAACTCTACCACTTTATAAATAAGCTAAAGTAAACATGGTAAAATGTATGGTACAATCTTTTTATTGAGAGTTCATGTAATATGTAAACAGACTGTGTGTAATATCTTAAATTTATGTAATCAAATTGAAATATTTTTTTTACTTTACTAAGCTGAGTATTAATGGTTACACCAATCAATATCAAATGAACCTAATGGTGCCTAATTTTAGTTAACAGATGGGAACAGATAAATTGTATATAGTAAAACAAATAAAATTAGAAGCTTTCATTTTAACATTTGTCCATATATAAAAATGTCAAAAATAATTTGTGTTCAATTGTTTTTTATTTTTATAATTATTTTAGTGCTGAGAATATCAATTTCAATATCAATGAACTTATTTTTTTTGTGGACAAAATGATCACTATCATCATTTTCAACCATCATTGATGCACTGCAGATTGGGGTTCTTTCCAAGTTTAATTCAATTTCTCTGATTTCTAGACCCCCTTCTCCACATCATACTGACAAACTTTTATTTCATCTATCCATCTCACATGTGGCCTTTTTTTATATCTTTTATATTCAATTGAAATCCAGTTTAATATTTTAACTGTCTATCTATTATAATCTTTTTTAGAAATATCTTTTTTAAAAAAAATATGTGCAGTTCATGTTCACTTCAGCTGTTTAATGTTTCAATAATATCAGTAATCTCTGTTTGTTTTCTCACCCATAATTTACTTTTGATCCCTTCTTGTTACTCCTAACAAACATTTCTTGATAATTCATTGAATGGTGTGAAATTTCTGCATTGTTCTTTTGTTAGATATCCAACTGTCAGATCCATAAGTAAGAACTGGTTAAATATGTTATTTTTAAAACCTTTTTTTAAATGCATATGAATATTTTGTTTTAATATTAAATTATTTCTATCATAAACACTCTAGCTAAGCGTAATTCTCTGATTGATTCCATCCATAATGTTTCCTTCTGTAATAATAATCTGAACATGGTATTTGGATTGAAGTTGTTAATTTACAATGACTAATTCATCATTATCAATCTTTATTTTCTTTTCATGAGAAAATATTCTACTGAACATTACATTAGTTTTTTTTCAGAATATATCTTTAGTCTACTTTTTTTTACTTTTACCTGATAATCCTTGCAATATTTCTTAAAGCTATGAAACATTATTTACAAAAACAATTACAGCATCTGAAAAATCTAGATGAATCATAAATAATCTGTATTTCTTTTCAATTCCCCTGCTTTCCATTTTAACCCACAGAATATTTCTTTAAATAATACTGTTCGAAGAGATGGAGTCACCCTGTCACACACCCTTCTCAATTTTAAACATCTTAATATGACTATCTAATTATACCATGGTTGTTGTATTCTGATAAATATTCTTTATGATATGACTATATTCTGGATCTATATTCATAATTCAACACTTTGATCACTCAAGAAATACCTACAGCATCAAATACCATTTCGTAATCTATAAATCCAAAACAATATGGCAGCTCATATTCACTGATTCTTTTTATAACTTCTTTCAATACTTGGATGTTAAATCCTGCTTGTTCTTTTAGTTGAACACAATCAAAAATTTACTGTAGATGAGTTGCAATTATCTTGGTAAAATGTTTGTGTAGAACTGATAAAAAACTGATAATCTGAATTTCTATTTTTTTTATAACTTTTTTTAAATATCAAAATTATTACAGCATTTTCCCAATCATTTGATACATTTTTACATTTGACATATAACTTTGCCATTTACTTTTCTATTTCTTTATCTGCTTTTTAATGATATTTATTGTAATTCTATTATTATTGGAAACTTTTTTTTATACATTTAATTGATATCTCACTTCTTTATTTTAAATACTGGTGAATGCAGAAAAATAAAAATTGTAGGAGATACTTTGTTTCTTGCTCTTTATTACTATATAGTTCTTCATAGAACACTTCCATACATTTCATGATGCCATCTCTCTATTTTGTATTATTTTTATGTTTGTTTCTTATTGCAGAAATTCTTTCTACTGATTACAAAATATCATTTTATACTTTTGAGATTTTTATTCTTTACAATATCCTCCACTGCTAGTTCACAATTAGATTTCCTTATATAATTATATCATACATTTTGATATTCAAGTATAAAACTGTAATAATATTTACATAATTCATATTATACCAATTGTATAGATAATGATTGTTTTATTCTGTGCACTTTCTTAAGGTACAATTTGCCATTTGTATTGATTCCTATGTTATTTGTTGCACAGTTATGAAATGTTTTAATTAAATTCCTTTACTTAATAAGTTGGATTTTCAAATAAAATTATAAAAAACAAACAATGTTTTTTTTTTTAAAATTCTCAGTTCAAAGTTTGCATTGTTAAATTTTTTAATGATGTAAAAATCAATCATTTTTTGAAACTAGTGTAAAATACAAGTAAATTATGAAGCTTAATTACCCATTACATAAGTTTATCTAAGATATTACCTAATTCAGTATAGATATCAAATATAATTAAGTATAATTATAACATGCTATATATCAAATTACAACCCTATTACTAATAACTTGTCAATCAAATATTTGACTTAGATATACAAATCACAATTTGCAAACAGATGAAGAAACCAATCTGCTTTTCATCTAATATCTAAGCTGTTATGTAGACTGTAAATTAGAATAATAATAAATTAAAGCAAAATTTTAAATCACTAACTGCTAGAAAAAACTTAAATGTATATATACAAGAAAAAAATAACTACTACTTTTTCTAATAAGTCTGTTTACATATTGATGAATGTTATTTGTCATTAAACTTTATCAGTTTGGTTAGCTAAAAATATAATTTCACGTCATTAAAATTAGTTAGAGCACAAGAAAAAATGTTTAGGATGATGATTCTATGAGCATTATTATTTAATCAGATTTTATGATATTGAAAATTGCAATTTTGTTTATTCAACCATATGTTTTTATTGTTTAACAATATTTTTGAAGGGGAGTGTATTATTGAGTTGAGGCCACAACAAATTATTGGGATGTGGGAACATTAATTTTAGCAAGAGGATTGGTTAATTTATTTCATAATTATGTTATAAAATTTTTATTATTATATACTATTATTTTTATATGAATAAAATTCAATAATGACATAATATTATTTATGAAAGAATTTATCAAGATTTACATACAAGAAATGGTGTCATTGAAGGATATTTTTAGAAGAGGTTATGTGTTTGATTAGTTCTACAATAGATCTTAGATTATTTTGTCACCCAAGATGAATTATTGTATTGTATTCATTTAATGTTCTATCCTCAATTACTGCTGTGATATTAGTATTAGGGATTAATGTTACATGATCTCATCATAAATTGATAGAAAAAAATTATAGCCAGGGAATTTAGAGATTAGCTTTTACTATTGCATTAGGATTATATTTCACATTCTTTAGAAGAATGGAATATTATAAAGAAGTTTTTCAATTTCTGCTTCTATTTATGGAATGACTTTTTTGTTATTGTTATTGGATATTATCATGGCTTGTGTCAAGTGGAGTTATAGTAACATCTTGATATAAAATTTTTCTTTTATTTTTATCAATGTTTTAATTTATTATCTATTAAAAATATTTAAAAATCTTAGATTTCAAAATATTTTTTAATATGATAATTATGACTACTGCACAGTCACACTTTGCAATATCTGGTTAAATCATGTAGCACACAAGTTATTCCTGATTAAATGGACATGGTGCAGATCAGACAATATTACATATAAAAGAGTCAACACATTAGTTCAACATATATCAACAATAGTTTAATACAAAACCCTATAATTGTCAGACAAAATATAGAGTTCTTTTCTTTAAATAAATCATTTCTCCAATCTTCAATTTTTTTAGATCACATGCACAGTTAAAAGAAATTTGCATAGATAAAATATAACTCACAATAATCAAAAATAAGGGCTAAATTACATACAAATGTACTCAATTGAATTTCAAAATAAATCTCTAACTTACAATACTAATAATTATATTACCTTCATCTTCATTTTTAAAACAGTGAATGCTTTACATATTTTACAAGCATGCACATTTCTTTTAAATAAACATTACAATTTTGATTATATATCTGACAATTTTACATTACAGAAAAGTTTTTAAAAAAGTTAACAAATCACACCATATATATGTTAAAGACAAGATAGAGTGCTTTTTATATACATATATTTTTAAAAAAAAAATCAGATGCTTTAAAATGCAACTAATTTTTAAAAAAAAAAAACATTCACTTCCTGCTTAATTAATCAATAATATAAAATGTATTTTTTAGAAATAAATATATACTAATATAAAACTTAAAATTATTAATATATTAGGATAATGGTTTAAACAGTTTTTTAACTTATAAGCTAATATATACATACGCGCTGTTTGCACAGATAATGAAGCTAGAATAAAACATTTTTTTTTTAATTTATTAAAATATAAAGCTATTAAATTAAAGAGTTAAGCGCTTTCAAGAGACTACTTGCTCTCATACTCATAGCAGTTGTTGTTATAACTGTGTTGTAGAAATGGAATTTATGCAAATTAATGCAAATGAGTTATAATTGCCATTTCCAAGACAGAGCAAAGCTTTATATTTTAATACATTAAAAATGTGCTTTATTCTAGTCTCATTATCTGTGCAAACAGTGCATATGTATATATTAGTTTATAACATTTAGTGAAGTAATAAGTTAACTTATAAAGCAAAAGTTCTGAAGCTAGGATCCTCTACGGTTCATTGAGAAGTTTTTATTTTTGCTCTAATATTTTTCACATAATCATATGTAATTGATTCCATTTGTAAATTGTCAATGAAATTTGAGGTTTAAGCCTTATTTTTTTATTTGTTTATTTTACAAACAGCATGATGATACATCAGAATTCAATGTTAAATTTCAGCAAACAGCAGTTTTTTTATTCAGTAATCACAATGAAGGTTTGATGCATCTTGAATAATGTGCAAATCCAGATTGCTTAATTTCAAAAAAAGCTACTCATATACAGGTTTTGATATCTTGTTTTTAATACCCTTGGATCACATTTTTCATACCTTTAAGTTTGTTTTAACACCTTTAATAATATATTATTTGTGCTAACTTTATGACCTGACTTTATTTAATTACAAGAATTTTAAAATCACCCATTATTTAATTGATTGAACTTGCAACATATTGTAATTATTAAATTGCTTGAATTTTTTTTTTATTTTCAAATTTCATATCTCAATACAGGTTTGACCTTGTTTTAACTTATTTTTCATTTAATTATTTAAAATTTATTTATTAAATGAATTTTCTTGCATCTCATTTCTTGCATTCTTTTAATTTTTTATAAGAGCAACAATGTTAATATAATTTACAAGTTTCTCTTAAAGTTAAACATTTTAAATAAACCTATTATGATATTTAGTATGACTTTAATATGACAATTAATAATTTATCTAACATTTGATTATTACATGTATTATTTTAAGACACTCATTCTATTTTATATAATAATATTTAAAAACTTCTGAATGCTTTATTTATTAGCATCTTTCTCAGTTCTAATAATCTGCTCACAACCATATTGAAGAGAACATGATTGACACTGAAATTAGTATGTCATTATTCATTTATTATAAATATTTAAAAAATTCAAAATATGAAAATACAAATATAGAAGTAGATGGCATACAGATGCTTAACAGGACTATGTTTAAATGATGATTCAAACTAATCAAAGCATTTGATTTTTCCCCTGATGACTTTCTACATTTTAACCCTTGAAAATTTTCCCAAATTATTAATTTGTCATTTTATATTTTAAATAGTTTTTTTGTTTGCTCTTTTTTTTTTCTTAAATAATTGTTAAATTTCTTAGCACATTTTTTTTTATTTCACAGTTTAAATATTTTTTTCAAAAGACATTATTAAAGGTACTAATTTGTGCAATGATTTTTTTAACTAGAAATAAATTTTTATTTTTATACGTAAATTAATAATAAAATTATAAAACTACATGAAATTCAATTACTACATTAAACTGATGGAAAAAAAAAATGTTTATTTTACTTATTGCCTTACAGTTTGATTACACTTCTAAATTTCATATTCTTGTCTAGAATTTCTTTATGAAAAGGATCTTTTTTACATATTTTCATTGCATTTTTTCAATATTATTTTAAATTGTATAGAGAAAGGCAATCACAAACTGTTCATACGTACTGATATTTTTTATTATAAATAGACAGAATTCCATTTATACAGTTATTAAAATTCCAAGTTGACTTTATAACATGTAATAATAATAAATTTTATTTTATTTTACAGCTTATTTGTTCCACTAAAAAAAATGTTTATATATAAAATACATATTTTGCGGGTTCATCTGTGTTAAAAACTGTGGATGACTTGTGTGATCAAATCGAAACGTCAGTATATTTATATTAAAAGTTTTTAACATGGATGAACCCGCAAAATAAGTATTTTATATATTTAACCCGTGCAAATCTTCGTTTTAATATATATATATATATAGCAAAATATTCACCCAATTTAAATTTGAATAACTAGTTTTACGTTTTTATTTTCTTCATCATTTATTTTTAGAAAAACACTGAAAATATTTATTTGATATTGTGAACCATTTAATTTTATCCTGTATTTAACTTTTAAGTAATGGAATTTTTTAAATTTATAAAGATAAATCAACAGTGAAAAAAAATTGGGACTAGTCACAATATTTTTTTATTGTTTTCAAATTAAAGCTTGGTAGTGTTTACACACTAAAACAATATACTGGAATAAATTACTATATTATGAAAAAAATGTTAAACAATTCTTGACAATATTATTTTTTTTTACTCATAATAGCCAATATTGTAGCTAATAATTTTAAAAAAAAAAATAACCAGAAGGTGTATACACATATATCTATATAAATCAATATTAAACATACAAAAGTAGTTTTTTACATTAACATAAAACATTTTTTCAGACCTTCCTCTATATACAATTTAAATCATTGAATGGGTTTGTGTGTGTGTGTTTGTACAAAAAATTCTCTATTAGTTAAAAAAAAAAAAACCAAATTCCTAATAGTTACATATAAGTGATAAGTAAGTCTGCACGAACTTGTCAAAAAAAAGAAAAAGAAAAAAAAAATTTAAAAAATAACAAGAAGCAAAAATAAACAAAAATCAATTTTTAAATGTCAGAAATTTATTTTAGTGCTGAAAAATATTGGAAATTTTGATTTTAGTCACATATTTTACTGAAAATAGAAAAAAATTAAATAAATGTTTTTCTTTCATTAAAGTATTAGAAAAATATCTATCTGTCTTGAAGAAGGATTTGTTGTGATAAAAATGTTGTGATAAGCATAGTGTGAAAATGATTTTAAAAGTATGTATTGAATTTTAATGGGTAAAGATGTACTTTATTTTCTATATAACAACAAAAGTCTTCTTGGACAAAAAATATTTACACATGATTTTTAAAGAAAAATAATTCCATATGAATATTCAAAAGATATTTATTTGAATAAATAAGATAAAATGCATTTTGTATGATTTTAAAAAGTTGTCTGTCATATATTTTAAGCCAATCTGAAACATCATCTTTCAATTTTGCTATTTTTGAAGTTCTGTTGTTATTTATTTTACCAATAATTTTGGCTAAATATATAAAATGAAGAAATATATCAAAACATTTTCTGAAAAATTTAAGAGCAAACAGTATTAATATATCAAAACAAATGCATACATAGTTAAAAAATCTTATAATAATATATATAAAATTAAAATGGGAAATCACAATATTTCTAAATATTTAATAATTGAATTAAAAAAACCGACATTATAAAAAAGATCAAAATAAAAATATATCAATAAAAGAAAAATTACAATTTAAAATATAGTAATAATGTATATAGGCATATAATTTGATATAATCAATATTTTTATTATGCATAATTAATATATTGTTGGGATATTTTATATTTAAAATAAAAAAAAGTGTAATAAATTGTTTTTGATAATTTTTTCTACACAAATGGTAATAAGAATTAGTAGAATAAAAATTAAATTGTATGACAATATATTTTTTGTATAAATAAAAAAACGTTTTCAATGATAAAATTGTTTTTAATTAATTGTATGTAAGGATATTTTTGAGACCCCAATGGTGATTAAATATATCCTCAACAGAGAAGGGACATTATTCATCATGCTTATCAATTGCTAGATGGTCATGATTTGAATTTTTCTTTCTTAGTTTACACTTTAACTAGCTAGATAAGCATTTATTGATTAATATTGAATCATTAGCTAATTTTATTATAAAGCAACAACTAAAAATATTCTAAATTTAATAGATCTTAAAAATTTAGTTGTATCTATCCATCATGCTTGGGTCAACATTGCTTATTGACAGGACAGCTCTTCAATATATTCAACTCTGTACCATGAAATCTACATTTTGATTTCACTTTAATTATTCTAATTATTAAAAGACTTACATGCAGTGTACACATATCTGAAATAACATCATATATAACCATAAGTGAAATTAATTCAAGCCAAGATAATTAATTAGACATACACTGGTATAAAACCCTATATTATTAAAAAAGAGATCAAAATAATAATTATTAGTTATATTTCCAGATCCTTTTATGTATTAAAAACTATAATGATTTATAAAATATATCTTATGCAGACAAATTTTGTAAGACCACATTTAAATAAACATCTGGGGTTAGTTTGTTTTGAAAAATAAACAAATGAGTATCCATCCATTCTAATTATTCTATTTTTCACTTTCTGTTGATGACAGACTCAGGGTTTCAAATGTTTTCTTCATGTGTAAAACTGCAAAAGGCAGCACTTATGATTTACAAGAACTTTTTTTCTCATGTAGATGTATCATCTAATTTATTAATCATTTCATATATATTTAAATAGGTTAGATTTTTGAACAGATTTAATATCAATCATATAATATGTGTGGAGAAGTGAACCAGGTATGCAGAGCATTTTAGTAATATTATTACAAAAAAATCAAGTCAGGTGTCACATGACCTAATTTAATATTATATGTATTATATTCACGAATATTAACTTTACAATAAATAACTTTATATTTTATTTTTCTATACCACCCACTCAGTTATCCATTAGGAGATAAAATGAGACTTGCATGAACAAATACATTTACATAAAAACAATTCAGATGCATGCATAAATAAATATAACCATAAAATTTAATTGTATTAATATACACTTTAATACATAGTGAAATAATCATCACACACCAAGCTTCCTCTGTAATATCAACAGTAGGACACATATTATTTTTATTTTCAACTTAAAAGCAGGAATAATATATGTGATCAAAAGAAACTGATATTCAAAACAATTATCAATATAATTCTTATTTCAAAATTTTAATAACTTAAGATATTTATGTCTGACATTAATATTGACTACAATTGTAAATTCACTTACATCAAATTCATTATTTTTTAAATAAACAAGAAAAAATTCACACATTTGAATTATTTAAGATGCATTATTATTTTTGTAACAAAATTTCAGAATGTTATTGCAAATGTTTAATTATTTAACACTTATATGATGAATTTCAAAGAATTATTTAACTTCAAAATATTCATGTTGTCCAATGATCTTAATTCCTTACCCACTCTTGCAATTCATTCATTATGATGCTTAAGGATAAAGTGATTTATACTTTGTAACTCAAATTCTGAAAATTGTATTAATTTAAGTAGATTATTGTTTGTTTTTTTTCAATACCATTAATCATAAATAAACCTTTATGAGTGTTTTATTGTCTAAGTACAAATTAAAAATTACTTGGAACCTTAAATATTTAGAATATAAACTATTAATTTATTATTACAAAGGCATATATATAATCAAACTTTTCTAAAATAAATACTAAAAAATCCAATATGCCTATGTAAAATAAAAATAAAATCTTAACTAAAGCCAGATTTCAGCTATTTAAAATGATGTAAGATACCATATGCTGGCTATAGTGAAGATTTTATTTTTATTTTATATAGGAATATTGAATTTTTAATATTTATTTTAGAATATCTTGATTATTATGTTTATTTCATTGATATATATATATATATATATGTGTGTGTGTGTGTGTGTAAAATAAATAAAATATTCGTTAATTAAAAACAATATTGTAATTATAATTGAAATAATATTTTTAACGGTTTACAAACAATTACAAACAATCCTTAAATCCGCTGATGTACTTTCGGTTAGAAAGTAACTGAAAGTACTTCTGTGGATTTAAGGATTGTTTGTAATTGTTTGTAAACCCTTAAAAATATTATTTCAATTATAATATATATATATATACTAAAAATATGACAGCCATTTTGTAACTATCATAAATATTGATGTAGTCATTACAACCGAGATAAATAAATACCTCATTTCATAACAAATAAAAATGATCACTGGTATAATTCTTTTAAGATTTAGAATATTTGTGATATTGGGAAGTCATTGTAACTAATAAAATGTACTAGCCACTGTAATTAGATAAATAAATATTAATTATAGCAACTGAATAAAAATTATAGTGAAATCAATGGGGTTACACTTATCTCCAATAATATATTTTTTCAACAAAGAAAATCTCTTTTCCACATATATAAGACAGTTCATTTTCACATACTTAAAAATATCAAAAAAATAATAATAAATGTCATCAAGTTGGAAAATGAAATCAAACTCTTTTATTCAGTTTACCTATGTACATGTGTTTTACCTGGGCACCACTAGGTTGTATAAACCTAACTAAAGTTCTATCATATTTGCTTATAGAATACCTGGTTCAAACTCACGTGGTATATTCTTCACAACACATGCACTTGGATGAATAAAAAATGACATTCTTATATTTTAGCTGTGTCAAGAAAACTACAAGATCCCAATATCATAAATTCTCATTTAATCTCTTTACAGGTGTTACCAGCTCAGTTCAAGTACATAGATTGACAGATGTATAGATGCCCTTGCTAATTGATCATGACTTTACATAGTGAGAATCATTATATATATAGCCCTGAAACCCGTTTATTTAATTTATTTATCAATAATGATCTAATGATGATGATGATGATGATGATTTCAGACACAGCTTTTGCAATTGAATCATAACAACTAATTTAGCTTTTTATAAATCTCTAAGCACTTATTTAAAATCACCAATAACGATGATGGTCATAACAAATCTCACAACATAAAATTTTAGCTTTTTATAAATCCATAGTTACCCAAAACATTATTATATTTAAAATGTGACTTAATTACTAATATTTACCAGTGATGATGATAGTCATAACTAATCTCATAACATAAGATTTAGCTTCTTATAACTTTATAGTTATTTACCTGAAATACCATTATATTTAAATTGTGATTTATCCATTAATATTCACCAGTAATGACGACTGATCATAACGAATCTCACAACATGACATCTAGCTTTTTATAAATCCATATTTACTTAAAACATTGTTATACGTAAATTGTGATCCAATGCTTAACATTTATTAGTGATGATGAATGATTATAATTAAATGATTAAATTTAAAAATAACAATACTAATAACAAGAATGCAAAAGGCAAATATTATATTTATTAAGATTATTTCCCTTTAATAAATCTAATTTCTAATTATATAATGGAGTTTAGCTTTTATATGTCAGTTTTCTGTAACTATTTCAGCTTTGTCTAATTCAAAGTTCATCTAGATGTCACCCCAAAGATTGTTGCTCAGAAAAAGCACTGTCATTTTAGAAGAATACCAGAATTCAAATTTGTTGATAGGTAATGGTCAAGTAACAAAAAAAAAAAATTAATGACTATCTATTTGTCAAAACTTTTTTTTTTCCTTTTGACAATTTAAGTCAGACAACAAGAAAAAGAATAAAAATTAAAATGTATGTGTAATTAAAATATGTATGTGTCTCTGTTTGACATATTCATGCTTTCTTTTCAGACATGTGTGCTTTACAGGCTATACATTTGTTGATCAGTAGATGTGATTTTTTATACCATCCAGTCTAGCCTGTTTATTTTAAAGAAAAATAAGCTATATAATGATACTGCTTTATTGAATATAATAGACTAATGCAACTATCTATCTCTTATAATATTCATTTTCTCACTACTGCTTACTAATAAATATTACTTATTAATATCCATAATATGCACACACACAAAGAGATATATATATATATATATAAAGATATATGTGCTGGAATGGGGCCCTATTCCTATAATATATATATATATATAGTAAGAGCATGGAAAATAGTGATCCCACAAAATAGGAAGTAATCAGAGAGAATCTGAGGTCACAATGTACCACAATTGGATAGCCATTTGTAGCAGTACACCATATTAAGGCTGAACTATGAGGAGATTGGAAAGCATCATCATCTTCAACTAAACAAAATATAAAATTTAGTATATAAGGCATGAAAATGAGAGATTATCACAGAACTAACTATAAGTTCACCAGCAATACACAAAAGTAATAATCATTCATCATCATGAATGATCAATAATAAAAATAAATCAATAATCAATTTTGTGACTACATTTAAAATGGGTCTTTAATAGACTAGGATAATTATTTAGCCACTGCCAAACCTAGTGCAGGAATACAAACAATAATTATCTGAATGTACATACTTAGGTGCTACTCCAACAAAATACAACTATAATTCAAATAATGTGAGATACTAAAGCCAACCTAACCATCACCAGTTAGCACCATTAATATACTGGCCAACTATAAATTAAATTTCTAAAAAAATATTAAATAAAATGAAATGTATGCATAGACTTCAAAGAATATTCATTTTGCAGCATCCATGATTATCATCACCTGAAAATCCATAACACTAAACATTAACCTCTACTCCTTATAATGGTTTTGCACAAATATAGCTCAGGAAGCATGAACTCTATAAACTGCTACTGTGAGCAAGAGATAAATGAATAAAGCAGCTTATTATATATCACATTAAATAATTCCTTGGCTTACCATAGTATAAATAAATAGTTGATTGGGAAAATAAAAAAAATCTTAAAACACTAAGCTGTAATGAAATAAGGTCACCTTAAGACTAAAAATATATATATTTAAAACAATTATTTAATAACATTGATTAATAATAAACAAAAAATTACATGATAGTATGCAATTTTAAACATTCATTTCATCCAAAAATGTATATATTAATAAAAAATTGTAGTCAATCAGTTGATTTATATTCATAAATTAACTTTTAATTAGTTATTTCTTCAAAATAACTAAGAGTTGGGAAAACAACATTTTTAAAGTCAAAAATAACAATGTTTGGTTTAGCTTAATGAACCCTTTTTTTTTGGAAAGAAAATTAAAGAAAAGCAAAAAAATATGTTTCCAAAAAAGTGCAACTTTATAAAATATTAAATTTTCTTAAAACTATTTTATAATTTTAAAGAGAAAATTGACTGGATTTAAAAAAAAAAATTTTTTTCACAATTTAAAAGTATTAACTTAATGAAAATATTTAAAATTATCAATTCTTACAAAAAAAAAAAAATTTTTTTTTTTACTGTACAAGAAATTTTAATGTGCTCGCATAAAATACCAACAACCATGATTTGACTCTTCTGTAGGGTCCTTTTTTTAATTATATATCTTCCAGTTTTTTCCAGTTGTTTTCTTCTTGATGACTTTTACACATGTATATGATTAATTTGTCATTTCTCTTTGTTTGCAATAATTCCATGGTAATGAATAGCAAATTTCATCCATTTCCTTCCACTAAAACTTAGCATATACAGATATCCATGCTCTTCATTGAAAACAAAGTTGAAGGTTGTTCTAAGTAATAACTTCCTCTCTACATTTTTACTTCAGTGAAGGTGGATTTTACAGAGGAAGATGATGTTTTGCTTTTATCTGAATTTAGCACATGGTTTTTATTGTACAAACAATGTTTATGACTAACTGTACAGTATGCTAAAAGCTTGATTAAAATTTCTGCTATTCTATGCTTTCGTATGTTAAAGTTTTTGTTTCTTTCTTTATTATCAGCTGGATTAAGACATGAGTGCTCTCTCCTCAACAGCTAAATTTGAAATAATTTTATCATACACTTGGGTCTTCTGATTTATAAACATCCCCATTAATTTTTTCTAAAGCAATCATGACTACAAGCCAAACACAATCTATTCCTTACTTGATTATTTTTATAACAACCAATAATGTAAATCTTTACAAATACAATTCTTCAATTATTTCACTCCTTAATCACAGTCATTAAAAACAAGTCAAGAACTTAAATTAATAACATAAAATTCTTAGTATTTTTTCCAAGTAAAAAAAAATATTGCAAAAAAGAAAACAAGACAATCAGTTAATTGACTGATTTGATTATTTTTGCATTGAAGAGAAATAAAGAAACAAGATAAACAACTCTAAGTAAAAATAAAAGTTACAAAAATATTAAAATTTTATTTTGTATTTTATTTTTTAAAAATACTCTTAAACATAAAACTTTATCTCTCTTAAAAGGTTAAAATTAATATTCATTAAATAATTTACAAAAAAGAGAAAAATATTTTAACTTAGTACATTTTAGAAAACAACATTAAAATAAAAATAACACAATTAAATAAATTTATTGAAGAGAGATAACAAAATAAATTATTTATATGATTTTATACTTATACATATTTTACTATGAATTGAAAACTGTAAATGTTGGTAGAAAAGAGGGAAATTATAATTTTAAAAAAGGTTTGATAATTGTTAAAAAAATTGTCTACATTCTTACTATTATCATGTTGAAAGAAAAATAAAATATTTAACCAATGAGGCCCCATTATAAAAAAATAGGCATGGGAAAATTAAATACTATTTTCCCCATTACTTAACTAATTTTATAATAAACCTGAGAAACCTGCTACCATCTATCTAATTACTTTAATATAGCTATGTAGCCAACTAGTTACATTATATATATATATATATATATATATGTAACTATATATATATATATATATGTATATATGGTTGATATATATATATATGATATATATATATATATATATATCATCAACCATTATCAATCCACTGCAGGATGAAGGTCTCTCCAAGTTTAATCCATCTTCTCCGATCTTTAGCTTCTCTTCTCAACAACACCCCTGCACATTTGTTTATTTCATCCATCCATCTCACATGTGGTCTCTTTCTAGGTCTTTCACAATCTCTTGGAATCCAGTTTAAAATTTCAATTCTCCATCTATTATCATCTCTTCTAGCAATATGTCCAGCCCAACTCCATTTCAATCTTTTAATTTTTTCAATAAGGTCAGTAACACCTGTTTGTTGTCTTACCCATACATTGCGTTTTCGATCTTTTCTTCTTACTCCCAACATACATCTCTCCATACTCCTTTGAGTGGTCTGAAGTCTCTGTATTGCTCTTCTATTAAGTATCCAAGTCTCAGATCCATAAGTAAGAACTGGTAAAACACATTTGTTAAAAACCATCCTTTTCAAACACATAGGCATATTTCCTTTTAGTATCAAGTTATTTCTACCAAAAGCACTCCAACCAAGTTTAATTCTATGATTAATTTCCTCCATTATGGTTCCATCTGTATTAATAATCTGACCAAGGTATTTGTAACTGTTAATTTCTTTTAATTCTTTATAATAAATCTTTATTTTCATATTTTGAGCAAATCGATTAAACATTACTTTAGTCTTTTTAACATTTATCTTTAGTCCTACTTTCCTACTTTCATCTGATAACTCCTGCAACATTTCCTGCAGCTCTGAAGTATTATTTGCAAAAACAACAACATCAACTGCGAAATCTAAATGACTTAAATACTCTCCATTTACTTTCATGCATTTAGTTTCCCATTTTAATCCACAAAATACTTCTTGCAGCACTGCTGTAAAGAGTTTTAGAGATATAGAGTCACCTTGTCTTACACCTTTCTCAATGTTGATTTTTCCAGTATCATTATGTAATCTAATTGTTGATGTTGCATTTTTATAAATATTCTTTAAAATATGACAATATCCTGGATCTATACCTTGATAATCCAATGCTTTAATCACTGAAGAAATGTGTATAGAATCGAATGCCTTTTCATAATCTACAAATCCAAAACTTAATGACAACTCATATTCATTTGTCCTTTCTATGACTTCTCTCAATACCTGGATATGATCTATTGTACTAAAACCACTTTTAAATCCAGCTTGTTCTCTTGGTTGGTGGAAATCCAAAGTTCTCTGTAGACGAGTTGTAATTATTTTGGTAAAAATTTTATATAAAACTGATAAAAGGCTGATAGGTCTGTAATTTCTAATATCTTCTTTATCACCTTTTTTAAATATTAATATTATTGCTGCATTCTTCCAATCTTCTGGTACATCTTTATCATTTAGATATTCGGTATATACCTTTGCTAAAATTGTTTCTATTTCTTCACCTGCTTCTTTTAATATATCAATTATAATTCCATCATTTCCTGGAGCCTTTCCTTTCTTCATACACTTAATTGCATGTCTCACTTCTTCATTTAAAATTCTGGGCAATTCGGAAGATGTAATAGATATAGGAGGTACTTGTTCTTTATTACTATATAATTCTTGATAAAAATCTTCTACCAATTTCATGATGTCATCTCTCTTTTTAGTAATAATTCCATCTTTTTTTCTTATTGCAGATATAAATTTCCTACCAATACCAAAATGTTGTTTAACATTTTTGAGACTTTTATTTTCTTCTACAGCTTTCCTTGCTATTTCACAGTTATACTTTCTTATATCATTTTCAACTCTTTTCCGTAGCATTTTACAAAATTCGAGATATTCAATTCTTTTTAATACATCATTTTTGTATATCTTCATATTCCTTCTTTTCTTCATAAATTCTCTAGTCTCAGTAGAAATTTTATTAGTCAATTGCTGCTTTTTTCTACCAGCTATGTTTGTTGCAGTTTTTAAAAGTGTATCAGTTATTTTCATATTAATTTCATTCAAATCTGAATCATGTTCAAAATCTCCTAACACTTGAAACCTATTTGTAAGTTCTAATTTAAATTCATTAGAATGTTTCTGAAGATTAGGAATATCAACTGTAAATATTGTTTTTCTTAATAAATTTTTGTCTCTCTAGTTTTACATTAACACTTAACTTACACCTTACTAATCGATGATCACTTCCTGTGTTAAATTTAATAAGAGCATTACAAACTTGAAATATGTATTTTCTGTTAGTCAAAATATAATCCAATTCTGCTGTACCTTCATTTGGATGCTTCCATGTCCATTTCCTTTTAACATTTTTCTCAAAAAATGAATTCATAATATAAAGTTTTTCTTTTTCTGCAAACTCCACAAGTCTATGTCCTCTCTCATTTCTATTACCATAACCAAAATTACCTACATCAATTTCATCTTTCATTTGTCTACCAACTCTAGCATTAAAATCTCCCATAACAATTTTAAAATGTTGTTTACTCTGACCAAAAGCCTTTTGTACATCCATATAAAAATCTTCTACTACTTCATCACTATGAGAACTTGTTGGGGCATAAACCTGAATTATCTGCATTTGGTATCTGCTATTAAGTTGTATAACTAATCTTGCCACTCTGTCCAATACACCATCAATCTCCACAATATTGTTCTTCCACTTTTTATTTATAATGAATCCTACTCCACTTGTATTTCCAATATGTGTGCCTTTATAATAGAGTATATGTCCACTTTTTAAATCAATTGTTTCTTCTCCTTTTCTTCTAACTTCACAAAGTCCAATAATGTCCCATTTAATATAAGACAGTTCTTCTTCTAATTCTTGAAATCTTCCTTCACTTGAAAGTGATCTGAAGTTGTAAGTACCTAACTAAAAAGTCATCATCAAATGGCAGCCTGGGTCCGCAATCAGGGGATTCTTAGCACCCTCCACCTTTGGCCACCAACTGCTGCCTTGGTTGATGACTTTACAGCCTCCTGGAAATAAGGGCCATGCTTTATTTTTGTCTGTCATAATTGTATATATGTATTGGAAAAATATTTATCATTTACACAAACATTCATTCTGCCTTATCAGGCACTGAGAAGAAAGACCACGGTGTTTCTTGATCTTAAACTCAGAGGTAAATAGCCAATAAACTCACCACGCTGGCTAATGCGTGTTGGTGAGCAGCCCATCCATGTTCGTATACTATATGAATAATCACATAATAATAACAGCTGCAATGACAAGAACGTATGGAGTGGACATTAGGAATTTGCCCTGCTCGGTTCCTTTAAGGCCTCCAAGAGGAATCTAATGGTCTCCTTTCAGTTAATAGCAAACTCCTTTCTGCATATATATATATATATATATATATATATATATATATATATATGCAGAAAGGAGTTTGCTATATATCTAGTATATCATATATATATATCTATATATATGAATATGATTACTAGATGGAGCTTTACCAATAGACCAATATAAAGCTTTGTTTACATAAACACTGATAGAGATAGAATTCAATATCTCTTTCAAATTGCCTTCAACCTTTAAACCATGGTTTCCAGCTAGTTGGATAACATCAGTAAAGAATAGGAAGACCAGAAACTAGATCTAAACATCAACTCTATAATCAGCATTTATGAAACTCATTTCTATCAGCCTGAAAGCCTGAGTTTTTCAGATATGTAAATATTGTCAAATCTGGTCAAACAAACTAGATAGCTAAATGGGTCTAAATTCAGTTTAGTTTCACCATATAGCAAAAGCCTCTGCAATCTATATCATTGCAAAAATCTTCAAGGGTACTTTATGATAAACAAAAGAAGTTATAAATTTTGTAAATTGCTATAGCTTGCATTTTATGATCACTAGATGGAGCTTTACTAATAGCCCACTATCAAGCTTTGTTTACATAAATGCTGATAGAGATAGAATTCAATATCTCTTTTAACTTGTCTCCATCCTTTAAACCATGGTTTTGAGCTACTTGTCTCACATCAGTAAAGGGTAGGAAGACTAGAAACTAGATCTAAACACCAACTCTATATTCAGCATTTATGAAACTCGTTTCTATCAGCCTGAAAGCCTGAAGTGTTTTGCAATGATATAGATTGCAGAGGCTTTTACTATATGGTGAAACTTAACTGAATTAAGACCCATATAGATATCTAGTTTGTTTGACTTGATTTGAAGATATTTATGTATCTGAAAAATTCAGGTTTTCAGGCTGATAGAAATGACTTTCATAAATGATGATTATAGAATTGGTGTTTAGATCTAGTTTCTAGTCTTCCTACTCTTTACAGACATGAGCCAAGTAGCTCGAAACCATGGTTTAAAGGTTGGAGACAATTTGAAAGATATATTGAATTATATCTCTCTCAGTGTTTATGTAAACAATGCTTGATAGTGGGCTATTGGTAAGCGCCATCTAGTGATCATAAAATGCAAGCTATAGCAAGTTACGAAATTTATAACTTTTGTTTATATATATATATATAACTTATGAAACACATCAGATATGCATGAAAAACCAATAATATATATATCAGATTTCTACAAACAAAGTTAATTCATAACCTTAAACAGTTAATATTACAGTTAATTTGCAATTTACAAATAAGTTAAATTCAAATGATGCTGTTGATATTGAGTCCAAATGTACTTTAAATTTAAATAAATTCATAGTCAAAAACTTGAAGTATTCTTTAACTTTTTTATTTATTTTCAGACTTTAGATAAACATTTTCTAGATTTTAAAAGAGAATTCTTTATCTTTTTACTTTCTCAGAGCTTTTTATATTATGCTATATTATAATAAAACATTTTAAAGATGTTCTGTACAATGTTGTTTACCCGATCAAGCATAACATCTGCCAGTTAACTTTCCATTGCTTTGGCAATTTAAAATGAAGCTAATTTTATTTTATATATTTTTTAAAATTGTATTTCTAGCTGAAGAACTTTTTTTAGCATTTTCAAATCTATTAATTTTTTTTTATAGATGACTATTTAAACTACTTATCTTTTAAAATAACATCAACCACAACACAATATTCATTTCTGCATTCAAAAATTAATCTATCTTTTGTAATGTGTTTTATAAGTGCTTTGCATTATTATTAACAATATTACTATTTAATAATTAAATCTAAAATTAGAAATATAATATTTCATATATATATAATAAATAAAATGTCTATTAATTAAAACAAAATTGTAATTATAATTGAAATAATAAATTTTATGGTTTACAAACTATTATAAACAATCCTTAAATCTGCAGAAGTACTTCTGGTTAATTTCTTATACCTGCCTCAACTGCTATTAAATTAAAAAAAAAAGTGAAAGGAACATCATCAATTCAAATCCAACAAATCTTGTATTTTAATGTTAGCAGCTTGTCTATTTATTAAATGCATTTTATTCCTATTTATAAAAATTGCCTTTTTAATTTTTTTTATTATGGTTTCTATCTTGATGAAGAATTTTCACATTTTCAAAATCAAATTTAAATTTATATTTGCATGTTTTTGCATTGTCAAATTTTTTGTGATTGTATGCTATCATATATAGGTGAATCTAGGTGCAGTATTGAGAAAAGATTGAGGGAGCATGAATTGTTATATAAGCATGTGAAACATAAAAATAATGGTGATTTAATGTCTCCTTCAGTTTTCTTGGATTATGAAAAAACGTAAATATAAATTGAAATTTGATTTTGAAAATGTGAAAATTCTTCATGAAGAAGAAACCATAATAAAAGAAAAATTAAAGAGGCAATTATTATAAATAAGAATAAAATGTATTTAATAAGTAGACAAGCTTCTATCATTAAAATACGAGATTCATGGGATTTGAATTGATGACATTTGCTTCCGCTTTGTTTTGTTTTTTTAATTTAATGGCAGTTGAGTCAGGTTTAAAAAATTAACTGAAAGTACTTATGCAGATTTAAGGATTGTTTATAATAGTTTGTAAACCATTAAATTTATTATTTCAATTATAATTAATATATATATATATATATATATATATATATATATATATATATATATATATATATAACAAACTAACCAATGGAAATACATATAAAAACAAAAAAAGACTTATAAATCCAATAAATAATATTATATTTCAACCAGAGGACTGGTTTTCATCAGAAAGAAAAAATACACAGTAAAATGGTGATAATCAAAAATTACAGATTTGGTAAAAGATTAAAAATTTAACAAACCCCCCCTGATTGGTCACAAAATCTAACACAGAATATCTACCCAATCAATGACAAAATTCAAACAAAATAAAAACTACATTCCCTCATAATCAAGCTTAAATTCTATTTAAATTAATATATATATATATATATATATATATATATATATATATATATATATATATATATATATATATATATATATATATATATATATATATGTTGACTTTTTTAGGAACAGAAGCACACTATATAATATTTTTTATAATGTTTTTATTTCACTTGCCACAACAATTTTTATGCAATAGCACCTTTTATATACATATTACACATATTTAGACAAATCTGAAGCTGTCTTATCTGTAAATCAGAGAATTAATCATCAATATATTTTTAGCTTCCAAATGCTTTTAACATTCTTAAGTTTTAACTGTAAATTAGATTTTAGCATTATTTGAACTTCTTATAATCAACCAACAATGCATTGGTCAAACTCATTCTTTCTCATATATAAAAACAATTCAACTGTTGGTAAAAAAAGTGAAAGTGAATTTTTTAAACTGAATTTTAATTAAATCTTATGAAAGTTTTAGTTATTTTTTCTATGGAAGTACTCATTCCATTCAATACATGGATGCTTCATCCTGTTTTTAATTATTACATGTATGAATGAATGGCAAATAATATAATACATATATAGTGACTAGAAACAATGCATAACACTAGCTGAAATCTATACAAAATATTTAAACCACCCCATAGCTACATTGTTTCAGCCACACTCCCCTTTAATTAAAGAATAACCTTATTTTTTGCAGCCAAAATAAGTAAGCAAAGATCTTTCATCACAAATACATTGCAATTTGCAAAAGCAAGGTCTTTGCTTTCTTAATTTCATACTTTTTATTTAAATTAGCTTGAATTTTAATATATATATATATATATATATATATATATATACATATTGTGATTATTCAGATTAATGATCAAGGTATTTAAAAAAAATAAAGAAGTTTGTTGATCTTGTTTGATTTTTTTTGTGCTTGATAGATAGATAATAGAAGATCTTGGAAATATAGATTTAAATTGATCACCATGGCAACCTAAAGCTTTTAAAGAGAATTGTTTACTGATGAGTCTTGCTTTATGATACTAAATTCGCTATAATCAAACTTAAGAAAAACATATAGGTAAATAAATAAATTTTGAAAACAATTCAGTACAATATAAGTTTACTTAAATAGGATTGATATTATTTTACATATTTTATTTTTCTGTTAACGCATTCACCATAGTAACATTATTACATATAGTTCAATGTTTTTATGTTATATATATTTGTTTATAAATTAATTTTAAAAAAAAATATTATTATTAAATATATATATATATAAATTATTTGTGTTTAAAAAAATATTATTATTAAATATATATATATATAAATTATTTGTGTTTATAAATTGAATAAAGGTTGTAATGTCAATTTTGTATTTTGGTTTACAAATAATAGGAAAAATCTAATTACATTTGGATTTAATTTTCATGTATCTTTTTCTCCAAACTTACATTACAAACCGTAAGAAAACAGCTGTAAAAATTTTGTTTGGTTTGAGCTTTATTTGAGTATTTTCCAATGGTTGTTATGATACCAGAACGTCAGAAAGAGAACATATAAAAAGCCACAAAAGACTAGAAGAGTAAGCTATCATCTTTTTGTTATTGCCAAGAACGGACGTATTTTATATGTTCTTATAAATAAAAGTTCTTCAATATTTTTTTTAGCTGTTAAACCATAAAGCATGGAAAAATAACTTAAATTATCTGCCTGTTCAATCATTTGAAGGGCAGTTGTGAAGGATTTCCAAAGGGAAACGGCAGCAAAATGTAAAAAAAAAAAAAAAAGAAATCTATGAAAAAAAAAATGCTTTATATAAAATCGGCTAATTTAGTTTTAAAAACAAAGATATTTATGGTATAAAGTTTGGCGTATAACTACCGTTGCATTTGGATAAATATCGTGTCACAAGCTAAGAAACCCTCAGGATCAACTGGATTAATTTGCATCATAAAAAGGCTAATTAAATTGCACTCTCCTCTCTGAAAAGGAATAGGGACTGTTAGTAAATCATTATAAAGTTCGACTTATCTTTTCTGAGAAATAAACTTCTATTTGCGTCATAGAAACTGAGGATAAGTAAATTGCAACAGTCAAATAAATAGTAAAAATGGACAGACTATTATATATGGTATGATTTTATATATATATAAATGTGCACGCGTATTAATTTTTTTTACATGTATTTAAAAAGGATGATTTGTATTTTATTTAAATTATCGTTAAGAGTAATATAATTTATTAAATGAAAATGATCGGAGAGATTCAAATATATCATATTATTTCATATTCACTTATCGGTTATTATTTTGATAAACAAATAGACTTCGATCTCTTTTTATTTCATATCTTTGGTATCTGTTATATATAAATTTTTCAGTAAAATATCCAAAAGTCTCTACATTCATTCATTCATTTTTTTTATGTCATTGTTTTCGCAACACATTTAGAGATGCACATAGTAATTTTATCATTTTTATTTATTCAATCAATCTGAAATATAAATTAATTTCTGATATATTTTGTTATTAATCTTGCCAATTTTCTTTTATAATCAAATAAATTGAGTGATTCAAGTGACCAGACTCCGTTAATTTTTTTTATTATTTGGATTGAATAAGATGACTTAGCTATTTAAATGACAAGGTTCAAACTCAGCTTGGTAAGTGAGCTAGAATATAAGATAAGGTATGTTCTGCAAATCAGTATTTTATTTTATTCCCATATGCATTTTATATTTATATTTGCATTCGAATATTATATATATTATCATTTATCTTAGTTAATATTACAAAGTCAATCATTTCATGTTTGTCTGATTCAGTCATAAAAATCTAAATAGATCGTACTTTATCGTTGGTTCAGAATAACTCGTCTTAGATATTTTTTTTAAAAACTTCTCTAAAATAAAGAGTACAAATTTCATTGAATAGTTTAATCGAATATTATCTTTAAATTGGTATGAATCTAAATTATAATCATATATTTTAATTATTGCCAACCTATTTTATATTCAATTGTTTAAATACTCAAATAAATAATATTAATATTCATAGGTCAATAAACATCCAATAGAAACTTAATATATTTTTTATGTAGTGTGGTTGGGCATTGTAGAGTTAGAAATGTGCTAATAGAGTGTTGATAATAAATTCTAGTGAAGTATTCTATTTTAACACATAAACGAAGCAACAATTAAGTATCACTTTATTGGAAGAGATGCATAAATTATTTATATATTACTTTATAGCTTCTTAGTAAACTAGACGTAGATTAATTTGTTTAAACATTTAAAAGAGTGCATAAATTTTCAAAGTGTTTATAAAATGATGTTAGAACCAGTTGATGTCAATAGAAATTCATTAATTAAATATTAAAGTAGAAAGAATTGTGTATCGCTTATTGAAAGATGAAAGATACGAATAAACGTTCATATTTTCTATTTAACGTTTATTAAATTAGATATACGTTTGGTTCAAATATTATTTTGTTTCAACAATTTAAATAGTGTTTATATTTTAAAAGGTTTTGTAAAATACAATTATAGGTACTTAGAAGCTTATCCGTTAAGATAAAATGCAGCATCATTAAATAATGAAGTAGATTTAAATTACTACAATAATAATAGGTTAATAAAATATATATTGGAATCTGCTTTACTTATTAATTGGATTGGATTTTCATTAGATTGATACTCAAGTCATTAGCCTAATCATATATTATTGTCTAGGGCAATAGTAGACAGTTTCACTGCTCATTGCAGTTTATGTTGTAATTGTGATGGATTTGTTGATGTCTGGAGCAGATAATCTCCTTATTCTTTCGTTTCACATATAGCTTAAACAAATTAGATTTTAAGAGAGATTATTTGTGCTTTGTGATGGTTTATTGCAAAATGGCGACCTGATTGAGTTAGACTAGATTAATTTAAATTAGATTTTAGATTTTTCATCAGATCAGATTAATCATTCTACCCATCACCCAGCATTGATCAAATTTCATCAGTTACAAAATGGCACCAACGTTTGGGGCCTTCTTTCTTCAATTTAAATGGAATACAGCATTCATCAATTCCATCAGTTACAATATATATATATATATATATATATATATATATATATATATATATATATATATATATATATATATATATATATATAAAACAAAAACAAGTTATAATCATGTAACTTGCTATCACTTATATTTATGATCAATAGATGGCATTTTACCAAAACCACTGAACAAGAGTCAGAATTCACTATCTCTTTCATTTGCCCACCCTCAGATCAGCTGATTTCAAGCTAATTTGCTATCACCAGTGAATAATAGAGCTAGAAACTAGATCTAAACATTGACTCCAAGTGTTTACTCAAAAAGTTTCTTTCAGTTTGCAAGCATGAATTTTTCAGACTGGTAAAGTCTTCAAACCCAGCCTAACAAGCCAGATAGCTACATGGGTCTATTCTCAGTTCAGTTTCACCACATAGTCAAAGCCTCTGCAATATATATCATTGCAAAAACCTTTAAAGGTACATTTATGAAAAACAAAACAAGTTATAATCACGTAATTTGCTATAACTTGTATATATATAAAGAGCCTGCTACATATTATAGCAAATTATAATTTGCTATAACTTGTATATATATAAAGAGCCTGCTACTACCTCTAAACAAGGTTAATTTATTTTTATGATAAATGCTACAAGAGAAAATACATGAAGCCTTTATCTATGATGGTCCCCATCCCCAGACCAGTTTCGAGCTATGGCTCTCATCAGTGAGGAGATAGGACATAAGATTCAAAATATTAACCCAAGCCAAGCATTTATCTAATTCTTAAATATTAAGAAAAAGATCCAAATCTTCAGACACCTACATGTCTTCAAACTCAGCTCTTTAACCAAAGAAACCAGTCTAGGGATGGGGGCCATCATAGATAAAGGCTTCATGTATTTTCTCTTGTAGCATTTATCATAAAAAAAATTAAGCTTGTTTAGAGCTAGTAGCAGGCTCTTTATATATTACATATTGGTAATACAAGCTATATAGGTCATGTGATATATGTCTGATTTTTAATATATATATATATATATATATATATATATATATATATATATATATATATATATATATATATATATATATATATTGTGCCAGGCATTATCAAATGGTCATGCACAAAATCTGCTGTAGAGAATATTACAGCAGATACATACATAGATTTGTACATATTAGGCACAACAAATATATAAATGTGCTATATTAATAATGGAAGTTGGGTCTGAGCATTAGAATACCCACACACACAAATTTAAAATATTGTACGCAAATACACATATAAAAAAACTGATGTATTTTTTGCATTTTATTTTTATTGTTTTGTATATTTTCAATATATATCATTTTATGTATTTTCCTGTTCTCTGAAAAATTCAAATAGAGAAAAGCAAACTTTATTAAACAATTAGATCACGTTGTTGGAACATATTCGTAAAATAAATAATTAAAATAATTGTTCCAACATACTTGTATATATTTTTTATTTATTTTTAATTACTTTTCTAAAGATTGTAATTTTATTCTGTAAGCAAAAAATGTTAATTGCTTTCTCAAAAATCAGAAAAATAGAAAGAAATGTTATAATCTAAGTGATAAGGTAAATTAAAAGGATTGGCCGATTCATACTTATCAGAGGGCTATCTGAATTGATTCGTATGAATGGTTTTGATAAGTTTTAGTCAGTGCTGTGGGTTTTTATTCTTTCTTTGGCACTCAAGTAATTCACTACTTTGGTTCCAGAATTCTCCAATCAACCAGCTACTTAGAGATTAATTTATGGACAAGACTACTGCTGACATTTTTTAAAAAATCCATTATACAGTGTTTTTAAGAACTCATGATTTCTGAAGGATTTAATGAACAAGTCAAGATAGCAAATGAACATTTAATAAAAATTATTAGCATATACAAACAGAAAAAAATATGAAGCAATTTACCAGAGACTCCAGTAAAATGACTGTGAGGTAGATAACCAGCCAGTGCACCACTTTTTCTCTGTCCCAAGCCACCAAGATGTGATTACACCAGTTCCAGCTGCCCATGATGATGACAAATACCACCTTGCTTATACTTGAATGAGATGTAATCCTCACAGAACAGCCAGTTGACTTGAAGCCACTCAGAGCTGAGCCCAGTCCGGAGAAAATGACGATGCCTACATAAGTTTCTTTATTTTTAAAATATATTTTTTTAATATTGAAATAATTAACTCTGATATTTCTGATTAAATATATTATTATTTTTTTATTATGATTAATCATTTTAAAAAAAGAGAGTTGTCTCTCACATATGTATATTGAATTTACGGTTATTTACGGGCATAAATGATAAAGCTTTTACTTAAATCTTTTGAGTCAATTTTTCTATTTCAAATTCTAGTATTTTCAACAGAGGTTGCAATTAGGTTCTTTTTGTTGCTACTTATTTTCCCTCTTGTCATTACTCCCAAAATTTGTCATTACATAAATATACATGTGTATATATGAGCACATATTCTTTAAATATTCGGTAAATATGATACCTCATGTTGAGTATTAAAAATATATTTATCTGTATATTCTTTTAAGTTATTTATTTGTCACTGCTGCACCTTATGATGCATGCAAGAAGGGATTTATTTATTATAGATTCCCTGTAAGCAAGTCCTCTAATAACTTTATATTTAGAATAGTAGTAAGTGTACAATTGTGCTGCATGTATATACATGTATAAGTATTTACTGTAAAAGGCAAATAGATACAGTACCTCATGTTGAGTACTATATGGTATCTGAACTATGCAACCTTACTGACATGTTGAAAAATATGAAATTGGTGAAATATTTCATAGTGCAAATATACGTATGCATAGTTGTTGTTTTTTATTATATTTACTATCAATAAAAAAGGTTAAAGTCCTGAGTAAAAGTGTATGCCAGTATGACCAAAAATCTCTTATCTGAAAATATCTATACATCAAATCACACAAAGTATAACCTATTTCTACAAGGTAAAAGCTCAGACCACTTTCATTCTTTATAAAATATTGTATTGTAAATAGCTTTAGGGATTTATCTATGTTCATATTCATTTAAATTGTATTTATATATTTATCTATTTAAAAACAATGGAATATATATATATATATGATAAACAAAAATGCAAAAATAAATAAATGAATTATATATATATATATATATATATATATATATAATAATTCATTTATTTATTTTTATTATATCATTTTAATTAGGAAATGGTGGTGGGTATTTGGGATTGAATAAATATTTAATCATAATATTAAACTTGTTTTGTTTTCATATTATTATTTATTTGATGAAATGTTCTTTCTTATCAATCACATACCAATAATAACCATTTAACTTACCCCTTGAAGACCCTAGATGTGGAGTACTGAGCTAGCCACACAGGAGATCACTCTACCAGGGTGTGAAATCTTATTCTTATGCTCCGCTGAACTTATGGTATTGCACACCCTTTTAGGAGGAGAGGTAATTCATTTTTATTTTTTTCTAGAAGTGGCACACAAAAGCTATCTGTGATAAACTTTTCAAAGATGTGTAATTGCCATAGGTCCTAAATATTCGGGCATTCGAGTGGGATATCAACTAAAGGGGATTTTTAACTGGTAGAATCCAGTCAATTCACTTGTTCTATCAGTTTGGCTGGGAGTACCAGCATCTATGAGTACAGATAATCGGCTAAATTGATATCCATTTCTTTCCCTGTTAAATGTTGGTCACTTTATGCTCAGTGCAAGATTAGGAATAGAAATCCACAGGGGAGTATGGCCCAGTACAATATATATATATATATATATATATATATATATATATATATATATATATATATATATATATATATATATATATATATATATATATATATATATATATATATATATATATAAAAAGATGATTGCAGTACACATTGAAGAGAATTTCAATTTCAATGGACTACAAAATTCAAGCTATTTTTTATTTAAAGAAGGAGTATAATAGAAATAGTATAATTATGAGGCATTTTACATATATCCACATGTATGCATGTATAACACAGCACATATTTACTGGTTAATGTTACTATTAGTTGCTTTCTAAAATATGTTTTACTATGGTATTTAAAAACCTTAATCTTTATTTAACTAGTTCTTCTTTGAATAATGAAGACACTATTTTGTATTACACCCTCCTTTCTATGACTACTGTAAAATAATTGATGCATATAATCACTAATGGAATTTGGTAACTTTGTCATTTACAATTGATAGTACAGTAATAAGTGCAAATTAGATGGAAAGTAATGAACGGACAACATTCTTGTCGTGTAACACAGTCTGCATACAATACATTTTGCCTTGTGAAGCTAATGATTTCATTTGTAAGTTATATTTCATTTTACAACTTTTGGTTAATAAACAAAGGTAAAAGTTTATAATTGGAAATAAATAAATGACTGATATCACTGTGTATATAAAGATGATAAGAAAGAAGGATTTATTTATGTTGTTGAATTGCAGTACATTTTATTTTACATAGCATTCCATTGTTATAAAATTAATTAGCATAAATCGATTTTGTAAAAAAAAAAACATTTGAAATATTTTTGATGACTATTTCTTTCCTATTTTTCATAGTTATCTTCCAATATCACATTGCAACTAATATGTTAATATAACATCGGTATAATATCATCTCACTTAGTAAAGAATTACTATTTCATTTGTAAAACAATATAAAATCACTTCAATATTTAATTCCAATATCTATTGTTTTACCACAATTTTTCTTTCAGTTCACTTATATTTTTTTAAGTAAGTTTCACACAAACAGGATACATATAAAATGCTAAGCACGAATGAACTTATTTAATAGTTATAGTAAAATTATTCACATTGAAATAAAATATTTGTAACGAGTCATAAGTTTACTTTTAAATTTTGTTTCAAGTTATATATATATATCTTTAAACTAGTCAACTTAATTTGATTTGTAAATGATTATGCAAAATGACGATTCTATAACACATTAAGGTTTAAAACATTTATTTAAAAATATTGACACGCTTTAAATAACAGATGAAATAAAATATTTCATTAAAAACAATCTAAATAGAATGTAAATAGATTCCTCCCCCTCCTACCAGAAACTTTCCAACAAAAATGAAAAATAATATAGCACCATATTAGTCAAGTTAGAAATGACTTTGATCCCCCCCCACACTTTGTTTTCTTCTAATTAATAATTAAATATCTATAGTTAGATATTCACTTGTTGATTTAAAATTGAATGTCCAACTAAAGTTAAATGGGCTGACCACTTAAGAAGCCAAATTCTAAGCTTACTTTGAAATTATCGGCACTTTAAAATTTTTCAAGTTCTACATAGTTTCAACTCTAAATCAAAGGCATTGTAAGCGGGCATGCCAAACACTGCACCAAAAGTATCAAGTCTTAATAGTTATTCATATTTTTGAACATCAGTGTCTTTCTATTCAATAATTTTTGTTTTCAGTAAAATCTTTTTCCCTTTCAGAAGTTGTGAAATTTAAAATGAAAAAAAAAAATCATCTTTATGCATGAAAACATTAATATAGAATGAATCATGGAACAACTTTTGCTCCTATTAGGTAGTAATATCAAATTATGGGAATTTTAGGATATTAAAAGTAAAACAGAAAAAAAATGTTTTTTTCTGGTGCAGCAAATGATGGTTTGAAAAACTCTATGAAGAGCAACCCAAGAAACTTTCTTATTCAATCATAAAATAAAGTAAATAAATAATGAATTAAATTGTTGAACTCAGTGTTACTATTTATGTATAATTATATTAAAACCATGATGTTTGTGCAAAGTATACTTGTACATTTATATATTATGCATGTATGTGCTTGCATTTATGTCTAACTACATTTTATAATTGTGATTTATTGCATGGAATTATGTTTCCATTCATGATTTTTTAAAATCTTCCATTTAGCAATTTAGTGGCATAAAAAATATATTTCTTTTTTGATTAAAGAATTAAAAAAAATACATTTTAACATGAAATGGATGAATTATAATAAAATTTGTCAGAGTTGAAGAACAGATGCTAAAGTATTTTTATAAGCAGCTACTAATATAATCATATAAATTATTCAAATTTTAAAATCTTTTATCAATTTGAAAAAAGAGAGGATTGAAAAATGTGAAAAGCTGCCTTTTGTTTTCTGAAACATGACATATTTCTTGCCATATGTTACCCTTGGCTTAAGATGTCAACTTGTGCAAGCTGAAAGAAAAAGAACAATTTTCTGTATTTTTATAACATTTGTCTTTTCCAAATAAAAAAGAAAATTGAGATATTACTTTCATAGAAAAAGTCTAGATTTTAATTAATTATTTTTATCTATGGATTGTATTAAAATGTGAATGAAAATAGCAAATTATCTTCTACAATATAAATAATCAATTGTTTAGGTATTTGTGAGATCATATGACATTTAATTGTCAAAAATAATATGTAAAGATTTAGTCTATGAATCTATAACTCTCTGTCATACATAATTAATGATGACTATTATTTGGTCATTATACTTTATTGCCTATTAATTTCACCTATTTTCATATAAAAACTTATATACTTCAATTTAATTAATGAATGTTTGAGTAACATATACTATATAATATTTTCTCTATAAATTTAAATAGCCCTCAACATTTATTCTCAATTTTTTATTTATTAACTTTTTTTTCTAAATCCACTCAGATTATCTGTATTTTCCCACAGAAATAAATATTTTTTTTATAATTAAGCAATATTCTTACACTAAATTATATCATATCATTATATAGGTTGTGCTAAAACTTAACTAGAAACTTATCATTATATCATCTCAATTCTTCTTGTTAATGTATCTTCAATTTTTCATGGCCATACATTCCCACAAATGGAAAAAAAAAACATAAACTTTTCAACATAAGCTTTAGTTTTATTCTTGACTCACATAATTAAACTTCTTTTTCCAATGGTTAATAACACTTCATTAAAAATCTGCTATGATGGAAGGAAATCAATCACCAAACATAACTAATAACCAGGATAATCAATCTTCAAGCACAATATAATAAAGAGAATAACTTAGCATTTTCATCAACTATAATCAAAATTGGTTCTTTTAAAATTATACTTTCAATGTCCATAAACCTTTTCAAAACTTCTCTAATCTCCAAATTAATATCGACATTATTCATTTCCTATAACTGGATATGGTGACAAATAATGACTAAAAATAATAATACATCTATTTTACTTTATACTCATCTTATAAATAAAAAATACTCATACTTTAAGGCATTAAAAAACAATGCAGAGCCTGAAGTCAACATAAACTGCCATATGAAAATTTAACAATCTTTTCAATATATATATATATATATATATAAAGCTTAAGACAGCTATTCCGATATATATAAAGCTTAAGACAGTTCATTGCCCACTATAAATGGATCAATGTAGTAATACAAAATCACTACAAAATAATATAATGATTATACTGAAAACTTCAACTCAACCACCCTTTTGCAAGTTCATAAATCTTTTTTTAAAATTTCATAATAGCAAAATGTTAGTTGTCACAATTATTTACGCTAATATTGAAATAATCAATATTCAACAGATAAATATATAATTTTTTAATGGGAAAAAAATATGAATCCTGATCTATAAGATTCTTGACCACCCCAATAATAAATGCATTGCAATTGAATTTCACAATATCTGTCCCAAATATTTATTTATTTAAAAAAATGTCATTTTTATTAATCAATGGAAGAATCTTATGAAATATTAATCTAGTAGATCTATATCACTATCAGGTGAAATAAAAACTGCCATGTAACTTTATCAAAGCAGTTCTCCAATTACTGGTAGGAAAATATGGCATTCTAATTTTTAATATTTTCTAGAAAAAAGCTGCTGGGTATGTAGTCACAAATACAGGACTATTTAATATTTTCCCCAATAAAATCTATCTCAACAAAAATTCCAATACTTCATTCCATTGACTCATCAAATCTATAATAACATTTAAAGGCAAACATCCACAATGCTTCCTTTGAAAAGCCAGAAACCAAATCATTAAATTCTGTCCTGACAGATTCTGTGCATCTGTACTATCACAAGCAAATGAAAGTAATGCTCAATCACCCACAGATGAAAATTTAAACAACATCACTTAAACATCAAATAATACACCTAAACACATTGTCATTCAATCAGTAACTAAAACAATCATAACCACTAAATCATTGGAAATTGATTAAAGTAGAAAACTGGAATCAAATCTAAGCCAATACCACCCTTTATAGAAGATAATCAGACTTCATCAGACAAAAACGTTTTCCAAACAGTTATAAAACCTAAGAAAATTTATAGAAAAAAATGTAGTGACAAAAAACTATCAATTCCTATAAAACCACTAACATGGAAACACAAATGCCTGCAATATCAGTTAAAAATAATCTATAATTCTCATCTCCATGCCAACATAAAAAATATAAGTCCTGATTAGCATTTCAAAAAACACAAACTTGAAGATAAATATACAATTAAGCAAACATCAAGTTATTTATCAATTTCATCTCCAGAACAATTAAGTTTCTTGATTGACGTTGAGATCCACAAAAGTTGCCATAATTTAAAAAAAAAACAATGATCTCTATAACCTCAAACTTAGCAAACAACTCTTATGAACAATATTAAAATGCAAATAATGAAGGTTAAAACAAATGGCTAAACTTATAGTTTTTACCACTATTAGTACTTGACTTATAGCAATGATCACTAATAAAACAAGATTAAACAGTTTCATTATTAGAATAAAATCAGTAGATTATAGTAATAAATCACAGTCCAATACATACATCTCAAAAAAGATAAACAACAATCTGTACACATGATCAAACTTTCTATATTTATGGCTTAATCTTTTATTTGTGTACTCTAAGATATAAAATGCCTCTCAATATCATGGAGCAAGTGTAAGGGAAATTAACTTTCTTCAATGGTTATTTGCAATTACTTGCTGAATTATGCAATATTCTTCTTACATTTGATTTTTCTCTGAAACTAAATACTCGATCAACAGCAAGCTAGATCCTCAAAAATATTTTGGAAAATTTGATTATCTACAACTCTCCATCTGCAATACATTTGTTGCAGGGATAGTAATTATAATCTGCAACACACTTTCAGATTCTTTAAAATCTTATAATTTGGGCAAAAGTGGATCATCTTTTTTCACCACTCTACCCTGACCATAAACATTATCAACCTATTTTTTTACAACTGATTCTTACTTATTTATCAAATAATCTCTCAGATGAAAATAACTCTATTCTCAAACCCCTACTCTATGATACATATATGAGATTTCTACATGTCATACTTTAAAGTTTCCACAACAATGCATTTTTATTTTATACACAAAAACATTATTAAACTACAATTTTACTTGCCCAATCTACATTTCATTTTTAATTCATCACTTCAACCTATCAGCTTTCCTGACTATCTGCTCTTCCAAAAATATAGCCATTTCTATTTAATTAACCATCCTTACTCTGGAATATAAGTTTTCATTAGCAGAAGCTTATACTGACCTTCAATTTTAACAGCTCCTTAATAAGAAGTGTTGTCATTTGTTTTGACTTTAAATAGTTTGTACTAAGAAAAGTCACCACATTCCATGTGTCTAAACCTTTAGAAAATCATGTTTATAATATTTACTTTTACTACTATCGTTACATCCTATTTTTACCACTGTAACCAAAACTATTAATATATTGAATCATTTTAATAATTAATCTGCCAGTTATGTCAAACTAACCATAGTCATGTGAGACAGAATATTTTTAGTTCATATTTTCTAAGTGGACTTCATTTACATGGTAGCAATGGCTTCCTAAATAAGCAATTTTACCAATTGAAATTCCACTCTTAAATGCAATTTCATGCTGATTCATTAGTAATCGAATTATCTTAAACAAAAATCACAAACTAAAAATTGCCAGTCTATTACTTCTGTGTCTCTCATGAGTTTCAAATTCTTAAGGATTTAAGTTTAAAAAAAAAGAAAATGCTAATTGAATTCAGAAATTCTGTTTGTGTAATTAAAAGAAAGAAATATGTTGTATAAACATACAATCTGTTAGAATATTTAGTATAAAGATAAGACAAATGTCATGAAAGACTTAGGAGGACAATGTTCTACATTAACATTAAATGATTGAAAAAAATTAAAAGAGGAATCTATAAAGACTATATCAGAAACAATATATAGTTTAAGATGAAAATAATATCTTATCCCACAAGACAGCAGCAGGAGGTACTTTTTAACTATTTAATTTTTATCCACAGTTAACTCTCATATTGAAAATTATTTTACTGTGCTACTTGAGATATTGTTTGATAGCCTAAGAATTGATTCTAATATTTATCTAATTTACAAAACAGATTGACTAAATTATTTCATCCATAATTTACAATACCTTGTTGATAGTAGCATTGTCTAAGTTTTGAAAATTGTTTTATTTTCTTATTACTAAGCAAAAAATGTCTCTAGTAATAAACTGTATATGTTTACATATATTTAAACGTTTCATTTTCCATATCTGTTCTGTACATTTTATAAGTGCAACCATTTTTTCCGAGTCTATTATTGTAACTCTTAACAATTCACTTAACACATTACTATCATTTTTATATAGATAGATTGAATCTAAATTCTTAAACAATACTTTAACATATATTATTATTTTTCTTGTCTACCTTGTTGTTTGCCCTTTTGTTAAAATCCTAGTTAAAATCTATTTTAAACATTTTATTGCAATTACAAATTACAATTTGTTAAACATTTTCAATTTGCTTTTATAGTCTTAATATGAAAATTTTACTATACCATCTTTCTTGTTATATTTCATTTGTTGTCCACTTAACCTGTTTCCAAAGTATTTATTTCTATTTCTGATTGAAATTTTTAAAGAATATGTAATATTTTTTTGTGAACACACTGCATATTTTTTTAATTTAAATTTGATATCATACCTTTTTTTCATACAATTTTTAATATATATATATATATATATATATATATATATATATATATATATATATATATATATATATATATATATATATATATATATATATATATATATATATATATATATATTTGTGCCCTTTTCTATAGGTCAGTAATAGTTCATAACAGTCAATTACTAAAAATTTTAAATTTTAGAATATGTTCTTTTGATTTATTAATTATAGTTTGTCAATTATGTTATAAAGTACAATTTGAAGCTAAAGAAAATATGTAGTACATAAAATTATAGCGAATCATTTAAAAGTAGTTAAGTAAAGCTTAAAATATTGTTGCATATGGTTGTAAAAGCTGGCCATATTAAATAACTCAGCTATAAATATTAAGAGTATATTTAAAAAGTTCGATTTTAATAGTTTAAAACTTGTAGTAATAAATGTTATATTTTAAATTTATAAAGTCATATTTAATAAGCAAAAATTAAAATTGTACATTTTAAAAATAAACTTTATGATGGTGAGAATTGTATTTAATTCTATATTTTTTAAATTGTTCTTCCAAATTTTATAATTATTTTATATAATATAATAAGTGTATCAATTTTATTAGTCTAGGCAGAGAAATAGATTGAAAATCATCTGTCAAAGTTATTAATCATGTGACTTGTATACTATATACTTTCACACACATGCTTGTTTGAATTAATAACAAGTTTAAAATATTTTAAAAGTTATATTATAGAATTGGATGGAATTGTCACCTAGCATAAAATAATAATAAATATTAAGTTAACTATCATATAACATGTTTTAAATGATGTAATAAAGACGAATACAGTTAATAAAAAAAAAAAAAAAAAAATATTTTGTTTAAATAAAAGTAGATAAATGGAATAGGTTATTAAAATTATTTTAAAAGTTATTTTAAATGTTTAAATAGTTTTAATAAAATAATAATTGAATTAAAAGTGGAATTTTAAATAATATTTTTTAAATTTTATTACGTCATAAAATTTTTTATTTTTTAAAACTTGATTCTGCTATAAACTAAAAATATGTAAATTTGTTCTCAAGTTAAAGTAAGAATCAACCAATCAAATGAGGTATTCTTACAGACTATAAATATGAATTTCACGGGGGTATAAGAGGAGATTAATAATGTATTGATACCAGAGAAAGGTATATTAGTAGCTATCAAAAGATAGTACTTTAAAATTTTTATTTTAGTCAATTTTTTTTAGTACTTTCTTATAGTTTTATTTGAAAAAAAAAACTAATTGATATTATTTGAAAAAGTATTTTGCAAAAGAGAGTTTAAAATAAAAGATATTTGGGAACTTCTTGAAAATGATTTTCTAATTTTTAAAGTACTTGCCAGGATTATTTTATCTGAAGTTTAACCTAAATTTTGCAATGAAAAATGGATATACTACGAAATAAAATATGTTTAAATTACAATACAGCTTTATTTATGCTTCACCAGAGAACTGTTCTAGTGCATAAAATCCTCAGTTTGGACATTATACGGAGTCTAAAAAAAATGTATTGAGATGTATTATTTATAAGTTTATCCAAGATTTATTTTTTAAAAATAGTAATAAGACAATTATATCTTATAAATCGTTTTATATAATATTATATCAAAGGAGTAAAATGTTATATCCTTTCTTAAGGTAACATTTTTTAAAAAAAATATTTTCAAGAATTAAAGAAAGAACCCAGGAGAATATGTTACTGAAGCGTTTTTTTTATATTAAAACCTCCAGTCTTAGAATTGTTTAAAATGTATTTAGAAAACATTTGTTTAAAAGTACTTGAAGTTTTTTTAAAAAGATGATATATAAAAAAATATCAAACAAAAGTTTAAATGTATTAAAAAGGAAACTTATATAAAAAAAGTGAACACATAGTTGAATAAAAAATGGATTGTTGGAAATATTGTTAAAAAAAAAGTTTACCAAGTATTTTTAAAGCTAAATTAGATGGAAGATGCATCGGATACACCGCAGAGAATATTGGCAGAGAATACTAAGAAGCTTCACGGGATTAATTAATATTATGATTTAATAATTATCATCCTAAATACGAAAACCAAGGATTATTTTCTATAAATTTTACTAAATGGATTAATATTTATTCTTATTTTTAAACTTTAACGTGCTTGGAGGAGAACATTTTAAAACTCTAGAGAAAATAATAAACATTTTTGGATTTTATCATGAACTATGGTCAAGTGAAGACGTAATTATAGTTTAAAATTGTTATTATTTTACTAATTTAGTTAAATGTTAATTTTCTATTTTATATAAGATTAGGAAAAACATAAAACATTAATTTATTAATATTAGAATTTTATATTATCATAATTTAATATTTTTTTATAAGAACATTTTAAAATAAAGTGTATGAATGTATATTTCTTTATGTTTGCAATGATCAGTATGTAGTGGATGAAGAAGCCTACTGAATATGATGACCAGATAAAGATTATTTTGGTAATAGTAATGACTATTAATAATTTATAGTGTATATTGTTTGTTTTCTTTAGATCATCTATGGATAGAAAGAATGAAGTGTAAAAGTTTTAATTATATGTAATGCATTTTCATAGAACATTTTAAAAAACATTATGAGATAGAATTGATTTGAAAATATGCATACAATGATTTTATATATATATATATATAGTGATATAATCCAACATAATAACAAATAATTATGTGATTCTTTTAAAATTTTCGTGTTAGGATATTCAAATATTGTCTGATTAAATTATATATGATTAAGCATACAGAATGATGAAGTGGACAGACTTTTCTTATGGAACAGCTAGATTGTTTTAAAATTATCAGTGAATTTTATTTATTGTTTTTGTAAATGCAGATAGTTATTTATCGATGTAAGATGTGGAAAATCTTGAGAAATAATGTTGAGATAGTGGCTTGGAAGTACTATAGTTAGCAGAAAACCAAGAAGATGTATTTTTAAAAAAATAGGATATGATAGGGAATAGAAATAATATTTAGTCTTTATGTGGTTATCAGCATAGTTAACAAAGCCCTATGACTGATACACATTTTATTTGTCAGTGTTTTATATGTCTTTAAATATTTGATGTTTTTAAATAAAGCTGAAGAAATAGCTTTAACATTGTTCATGTATTAGAAGTTATTAGACAGGTAAAGGTCATACCTCTTTGCACTGTGTCATGATTTTTTTGAGATATATTAAGAGTGATACTCTAGCTTTCTTCCTTAAATCCTATACATCAGTTTCGCTATCTTTATTTCATGTAACCTCATTCTTCAGTAAGATATTTTGAAAAGAAATGATAAATAATTTAGAACTTAGGTTATGTTATCGTTTTGTATAAGAGTGGTTTATTTGCTTAGAAGGAATAGAATTTATAACTTGAAATTGAAGGTCCAAAGTATCCTAAGGAAATGAAAGAATCATAGAATATATTTTGAATTTATTTTCGGAAATGAAATATAAATTTTTAAAATAGATTATCTAAACAAGATATTTTCTTTAGAATGTCGATTATTTTTGAATGCTTTATTTTTTTTGAAGAAAAATAAGTATTGCATATTTTTAAAATACAATAGTACAAAGTAAATTATATAAACAATATTCATAGTATATTTTTCTTCATTGAATAACAGGAATATATTGATTATTACACTTATATCATACTAAAGTAAGGCTAAATAAGAATATGTTATGATTAGTAAACATCATGTGATAAAACACTAAAATCTAATACTGAATTTTGGATGAATATTTTATGTAACATCTTTGACTTTGCAAGATGAAATTTTTAATATTTTGAGAAATCCATACTCATTATAAAATTAATTTTGTTTTTCTGTGGAATGTTTTCCTATGAATTTTTTTTAAATAAGATAGTTTAATAATATTAAGGATAAAATATTCTGCTAATAAGTAAATATATTTATAATAAGTTAACCATAATGAGAAACCAAATGGTAACTTTTTTTTTTGATTTTGACTTAAGTATGAATAAAGATATAACTAAACTATAAACTATTTTTTATATAACTTAGTAGATAAAAATGTAAGATTAAAATAAGGATATCCATTGTAAATAGTGTACATAAATTATTTATTTTATTTGTTGTTGTTAATAAACTTTGTTAAAATTTGTTTTTCAAAATTTTTGTGTCTTGATTGTTTATTTCTCCACTTCACTGCATGAAATCACGATATATTCATAACAATTGAAACAAAAATATAATTTTGCACAAAAAGATAAATAGAGAGTTATATTTAAGAATTTAAATATTTTATTGGTATTTTTTTTAAATTAAATAATCATAATTTTACATTGTTTTTTATTGGTCATAAATTAGTTATCACAATAGTATACTGACTTATATGCTATCAGTTGCCACACATCCTTTGTTTATCAGATTATCATATGCTACCACATCTTTATTATATTATTACATGAAAGTAAAAGATTATATAAAATTATTTTATTATTTTATTATGGTAATAAAAATATAACGAAAAGCAAAGATATCCAGTAATAGTTAAACAATGAAGAATATTATTATTATTATTTATTATTATTAGTTTCAGTGTAGTAGATTATGACATAAAATCTCCTCATATTTTGCTACCATATTTTTAAATTAACTTAGAATAAACTTTATGAACCTGAGATTATTTTATTGAGCTAGATTATTATAAATAGAAGATTAAGATGTAATTATTAACTTAATCTTAGTGAGTAGAAGTTATTAAAGTCATAAGAATACTATGAGTTTGTTATTCGAAATAGTAATAAGGGGGGATAGTGTTCTTATGCCATTGAGGTAGTATCCTGTGGGATATTGGCTCAATGTAATCTATCTTGTCACCTGTATTTTCACTTCAAGTCTCATGAAAATATTAAAATATTTATTTAATTTATTTTATAACTGAATCTTATTCGTATTTTAAATTTGAGCTAGTGAAACATTTTAATTTTAATGCTGAATATTTTATTTATTAATTATTAACTGAGATAGAACCCATTTTATTTTATATCATATACTATCCTGAAGTGAAGATGCACAAGACAAGGTTAGATTTTGGTGCCCAACATGGGGCATGATGTGTAGTGGAGCTACATCAAGACAAGGTTAGATTTTGGCACCAGCAACGTGATGGGATGAGTATTAAAATGGGGAGAGTATAATGGACTTACATGACATGGGGAAGACTAGGTTAGATTTTGTTCTCCCATTGTCACTGCACATTGTGTAGTTGGGAATACAATCGATAGGTCAGATTGTGGTACTCAAACATTTAGGCTATGAGGTATATTAGGAAAGTAATTAAGAATATACAATAGTTAGTATTAGAATTTGTTTGTGTAACTTTGAAGATTATTGATAGGTATATCTCACAGAAGATAGATAATTTAATATTTTATTATAGCAATAATTATTTTGGATTTGATTATTATAGTGAACTAAGTGCTTATTACTAAAAATATTGCAATTTTATGTGGTAGATAATCTGACTGTTTAAAAATAGTAAAGTATAAATTAAAACAATTAGCAAATAAATATCTGATACATGCATATGTGGCTTATGATTATTTTATAACATATTATGACCATGTCAATTATTGAACTATTAACAATATATTTTCAAAATATTTTATTATGGGCAAAATATCTGTGAATCATGCATGTGGGAAAATAATGTTGTGACACATAATTTTAATCATTATGGTTACTGTAATTAATTAGACTTAGTTTGTATAAGGATATAAAAAAGTATTATCTATAGTTTATTGTGGGTGATGGTTAGATGGAGATAGAAGAAACTGGTAAGGAACTATTTTTATGAAAAATTAATAGTAATATATTGTTTAAATATTGAGTTTTGAAAAAGGATATTTGTAAAAAAAATGAATAATCAAGATAATAATTTAGAGAGTGAAATATCTGAGTTTATTGTTGATGATAGTTGTGAAGAGAAACAAGAAATAGAAAACTTAATCGAAATGGAAACAGTTGTATATAGTGTCCAAATTATAGATAGTAAGATAAAAGAAGAAGTTATGGAAATTAAAACAGTGGAAGAAAAGATAATAGTGCCTAAAAAGGAGGTGGAGAACTCCAAAATATTTCAAATGTTATTGATGATGAAGGAGATGAAAGAAGATAATAGAAAAAATAGAGAAGATAGTAATATAAAGTTTAATGTTCTTAATGAAAATATGAATAAAAATAGAGAAGATAGTAATATAAAATTTAATGTTCTTAAGAAAATATGAATAAAAATAGAAAAGATAGTAATATAAAATTTAATATTCTTAATAAAAATATGATTAAGAATAGAGAGGATACAAAAGCTCTTAATGGAAATATGATTAAAAATAGTGTAATGTCTGATGCTAAATTTGATTCTTTTAAAGAAGATAGTGACATGAAATTTGATGTTCTTAATGAAAATATGATTAAAAATAGAGAGGATACAAAAGCTCTTAATGAAAATATGAGTAAAAGTATTGAGTCTCTTAATGAAAACCTAAATAAAACAAATATAAGATTAGAATCTCTTAGTGAAAATGCGGATAAAAATAGTAATGAAATCAGAACTTGTGTAGAAATTATGAATCAAAAACTTAATGAATCCTGTAAGATGGTAGAAGATTTTAAGGTGGATGTACAAGATAAATTTAATAATTTGGATTTGAGATTTGATAGCAATGAAAAAGTCATTGGTTCTTTAAAGGAGGAAATAGAGCACATAGATTATAAGAATCAGGAATTGCTAAAAAATAAATTTTCTGAATTCTCTGAGAATACTATAAAGGGTTTGAGCAAGCAAATAGAAGACTCTATCAATCAGTGTCAGATAAACAATAGCAACTTAAATCAGAAGCTTGATAGTAATAAATCAGATGTTGATCGTGAAATTGGGAAAATAAAAGATCATATAGGTCATATGGATGAAAAATTTAAAATTGTAAAGGAAGAGGTAGTGCAGACCAGAATAACTGTGAAAGATGAAATGGAGAAAGAATTAGTAGAGAAGTTCAAGGATTTGATAGTACAAACTAGGATAGATGTAAAGGAAGAAATAGAACAAGATTTGGTTAAGAAATTAAAAGATCTTGGTATTCAGAAAGCTGATCTTGATATTCAGAAAGCTGATGAACATAAGTATAGATCTAAAGTTGGTGAGAATATGAAACGTTTACAGAAAGATGTAAAAGAACAGGCACAGCAGTTGGAAAAGAATAATAATGAGTATAGAGAAATAGTGGATCAAAACTTGGATAAGTTTAAAAATGAATAGAAGTTATATATAGAACAAGCGATTGGACAGATAAATTTCGAAGAAAAGTTGCAGCAAGTGTATGAACAAATGGAGGAGATTAAATCCATTAGTAATAAGACTTTGGAATTAGGTGAAGAAAAAGTATTGCATGGTAAGTATGCAGACTGTATAAGTCCATCCCCAATAGATAGAATAGAATATCTAAGAAAAGGTGAGGATAACCAATTAGAACATACTAATGTTAAATAAATATACAGCAGACCAGTTAGGGAAAATATTAATTGTGATGGAGGTTTGAATAGCTTGATGGCATTACATTTTATGAGGGTCAAACCATTTAGAGGAGACTATACCAAAAATCCATCTGAGTTTCTGAATACTTTGGATGACCTATTTTCAATATGTGTTCCGACAGAAAAGGAAAAATTAGCCATCTGTAGTAATCATTTAGGTGGCACTGCCAAAGACTGGTGGCAGTCGCTCTTTGAAAGGCCAAATACTTATGGCGACTTTAGATATTTAATTATAGGGAATTTCTGGAATGCAGACAAACAAGATAGTATTAGGTTCCAGATAACTCAAGAAAAATATCACTCTAGTAAGGGCAGTTACACTAGTTTCTTTCGAAGCCAGGCTGTCAGATTGAAAATGCTTACTGCATGTCCATTATCTGAAGGGCAGATAGTCAGGATAGTAGGCCATAATTTGTCAAGAAATGTGGATCAATTATTAATTGCAGCGGACTGTTTTTCGATAGAAGCTGTGTCGGAGGTATTAGACACACTTGAAATCACTGAGACATCTTTAGATAGCAGATTCAAAGCAAATAGGGAAAGAAATAATTATCCGTTATCAAATATTAACATTAACAATAATAGTCAAAGATTTCAAGCAGGTTTTAAGAGGAGATATAAATTTAGAGAGAGAGATAGGGTATCTCCCTATGCTAAGAAAGCAGTTAGATTTGATAAATCTAGGAGTAGGGCAGAGGTACAAAATAGTCAACCCTCTAATAGTGGTATGTTAAAACAAGTGAGAAAAAGTTAAACTGAAAAGGTCTTTGTGTATTAGTTCCTCTTTGCAAGGACCCGGTGCTAACAAAATGGGGAATGATCAGATGTGGATGCTAAATACTTTAGATTTAGACATTGATTTTTTAGAAACCTTTACTATAGGTGAACCGCCTATAACGTATCACTGTCTGGTTATAATTTTACATATTGAAAATATAAAAGTTGAAGCATTGATTGACTCTGGAAGCCAATCTTCCATATTATCAGAGTCAACTTATAAAAATCTGGTATGCATAAAAGGTGATATACCTTCATTGCCAGTAAAACAAATGCAAGTAACTCTGGCAAATGGAAAGAGAATGAAATTAACAAATAAACAAGTTTGGATTACCTTCAAAATTAGTAACACAGAGTTTGGGCATGTTTTTCTTATTATGCCTGGATTGATACATGAAGCCATAATAGGTGCTGACTTCATGATTGTAAATGATTGTCAAATAGATTTTTATAACAAAATTTTTACTTGTAAGAAGGAAAGGCTTAATTTTGAATATGGTGTGCTTAACCTTTCCAATCATTTACTATGCATCCATAATACATTGATTGATGCTAGCATAAAAGCAAAAAATTTAACATATTTATGCAGTCGATTCTAAATTAAGTGAGAAATTATATCAATTAATGTATAGCTTTAAAAGCATTTTTTTTCTAAAATCCCTGGTATAATAGAGGGATAAACCCATCGTATTAAATTGAAGTGTAATGATAATTTCCATCAAAAGATGTACCCAATCCCTTACCAATATAAGGACGAGATACAGAGTCAAATAGACATGATGCTAGAGTGGGAAATAATAAAAAAGTGTCCTTCTCCTTACATAAACCCATTGGTTATTGTAAAGAAGGATGGCAATATTAGGGTATGTTTGGATGCTCACATGTTAAATACTATAACTGTGCCAGAGCGTGACATTCCTCTACCTGTACATGAGCTCCTAACTAAGTTTCATAAGAGGTCAATTTTCTCTACATTTGATTTAACAGCTAGTTATTGGCAAATACCGTTACATGAGAATGATCAGCAATACACAGCAATTACTTTTCAAGGCCAGTCATATGTTTTCAGATGGATGCCGTTTGGTCTAATTAATAGTGGTGCTGGCTTAATCAGATTTTTTCAAAGCAATTAAAGGAAAAATCGTTATGTATGTGGATGATATCATCATTGCTTCTGACAGTTTAGAAGAGCATCTCCAGCACTTAGAAATGTTTTTTTAATGAATGCGCTATGAAATATGTCAAAATTAATTTGGAGAAGTGTTCAATAGCAGCTAAAGAAATTACTTTTCTGGGACATTTAATAAATGAGCATGGCATCCAGCCCCATCCAGAAAAGATTGCCGCTATTCAATGCTTTCCCACACCAAAAACTGTAAAGCAACTGAAATCATTTTTTGGGTTGTGTAATTACTACAACCGCTTTTATCAAAATTTTGCTGAGGACACTATACATTTATCCAAATTGCTAAAAAAGGCTGAGAGGTGGAAGTGGACCACTAATCATGATTGTGAATTTAATTTGATTAAAAATAAATTTTTAAAACACATAATTTTAATATATCCTGATTTCAATAAAACATTTTATGTGCAAACAGATAGCAGTTACTATGGTCTGGGTTAAGTGTTATTTCAACTCTATGAGGGTCAGGTACCTCATGTATTGTACTTCTTGAGCAGACATCTGAGAGGTGCTGAGTTGAACTACACTATAACTGAAAAGAAAACCCTAGCTGTTGTCTAGGCTTTTCAGAAATTAAGGCAATTTTTATTAGGTTCTAGTATGATTGCATTGACTGACCATAGAAGCTTAGAGTTTTGAAATAAAAGCTACCTCAGTAATGAGAGACTTATTAGGTGGAGCTTATATCTACAACAGTTCAATTATAGATTACTCTATATTGAAGGGAGACAGAATATCCCTGCTGATATTCTTAGTCACCACCCTAGCTGTTTAATGTCACAAAATCCCAATAGTCAAAACATAATTGTAAGTAACATAGATTTGGTTAGGGATGAATCTATAGCTGATGATTATAATAATATCACTAGGATTCAGAGCCAGGATATGAAATTAAATAGGATCATGACTATCTTAAATAATCATGATAATATAAACAGTAAAAATAAACGTGTTAAAATGATTTTTAGATATTATAAAATTTATCAAAATTTGCTTATGTATAATATAAATTCTAATCAGGGTAAATCATGGAGGATAGTTGTCCCTAACTCCATGATTGATAAACTGATCATGTACATTCATAGTAGCTATGGGCACTATGGTGTACCAAAAATTATGTATGTTTTAAAATCGATATTTTTTTGGAATAAAATGTATAAATGCATAATTAAAAAGATTAAAACGTGTAATATATGTCTAAAATCTAAACATTGCAGTAAATCTTGCATGGTAATCATGCAGCCCATTATTCCAGATTGTCCTAAAGAATTATTAGCGATCAATTTTTATGGGCCCCTTCCACCATTCAATCGTCAGAAATTTATACTTGTAACATATGATGTTTTTAGTAAGCTAGTCTCAACCTATCCTGTACCTAAAACCAGTGCACATTATGTAATCAAATGCATGCTTGATTACCAATTCCCTTTAGTTGGAAAGCCAGAAATAATTCTTACTGATCATACAACCACTTTAATATCTGGTAGATGGAATGAGTGAATTTGAACTCAACACCTCAAACATATTATGAGCTCCATTAGAAACCCGCAGTCTAATCCCTGTGAACGTGTTATGCGGGAGCTCGGTAGATTATTCAAAGTTTATGTAGCCAATGATCATAAACAATGGGTTCATAAACTCTCTGAGGTTGTTAATTATATAAACAGCACTTGCAATGAATCCACATGATTTACACCTTTCCATCTACACTATGGCAAACATGAAAATTTACTAATTCAAACACCTATACCTATGATAAGAGAACCAATAAATGTAAATCAAGATATAAATCAAGCTAAAGTAAAGCTACATATTATGGGTGCTAAGAGAGTAAAAAATCCCATAATAGACCACATCTGTTCAAAGTTGATGATTTAGTTCTTATTAGAACACCCCATGTTAGCAACCTTCAAAGAAATCAATTTAAAAAATTTCTTGAGTTATACGAGGGTCCATATAAAATTTTTAGCAAAGTAGGAGAAAATGCTTTCGTGTTAACTACACCAGATGGTGAAAAAGGGATGTTAAATGCTAGGAGTCTAATCCCATACCCATCAGAAGTGTAGAATTTTTTTTTTAGTATTACTAGTTGAGATTCTGAGTGTAATGTCCAAATATTTTATAAGTTTGTATTAAAAGAAGTATATTCTTTTGTATTTCAGTAGTATAAGATAGAATTTGGTTATAGCAAATGATAAAGATATTAAGCGTCAATGAATAGAGAAATGATAAGATAGATGTTTAATTTAACATTTTTATTTAAAGAAGGAGGTTATGTGCCCTTTTCTATAGGTCAGTAATAGTTCATAACAGTCAATTACTAAAAATTTTAAATTTTAGAATATGTTCTTTTGATTTATTAATTACAGTTTGTCAATTATGTTATAAAGTACAATTTGAAGCTAAAGAAAATATGTAGTATATAAAATTATAGTGAATCATTTAAAAGTAGTTAAGTAAAGCTTAAAATATTGTTGCATAGGTTTGTAAAAGCTGGCCATATTAAATAACTCAGCTATAAATATTAAAAGTATATTTAAAAAAATCGATTTTAATAGTTTAAAACTTGTAGTAATAAATGCTATATTTTAAATTTATAAAGTCATATTTAATAAGCAAAAATTAATATCGTACATTTTAAAAATAAACTTTATGATGGTGAGAATTGTATTTAATTCTATATTTTCTAAATTGTTCTTCCAAATTTTATAATTATTTTATATAATATAATAAGTGTATCAATTTTATTAGTCTAGGCAGAGAAATAGATTAAAAATTGTCTGTCAAAGTTATTAATCATGTGTCTTGTATACTATATACTTTCACACACATGCTTGTTTGAATTAATAACAAAGTTTAAAATATTTTAAAAGTTATATTATAGAATTGGATGGAATTGTCACCTAGCATAAAATAATAATAAATATTAAGTTAACTATCGTATAACATGTTTTAACCCTTTTCCCGCGTCCGACGAGGAGCCTCGTCGGACGCGAAATCACTCTAACTCAGCTCGTTTTCATACGAAAATTTTCGTTAAAGTCGTATTGAATTCGTTTTTAAAAGCTCTGTACGATGGGGCCATCTTCCGATTTATTTTACAAGTAAAAAATAGAAAAAAAACGCATTTAAACCTAAACAAAGAAGGAACATTATTTGTGATTGGTTCTTAGCATGCTCTCAGCCGAAAAAGACATTATGATTGGCTGGAAAGAACAAAGAAACTGCCTGATCAAAGAAAATAAAGAAAAACGCTGAGATTTTCATTTCGAATATGATTTTAATTATTATAAAAGAATATTTTGAGAAATTAAAAATTATTTTCAGAGAGAATAATAAAAAAACAAAATTATTTTCGAAAAATATCGAAGATTTAAGTAAAAATATTGAAGATGTAGTAAAAAAAAATATTTACTTTTCTATAACGTAAAAGTCGATCTTTTTGTTTACATTATAACTTTTATGTTGCCGATAATGAATATTTTAGAATAAATAAACAGCAATTTATTTTTGAAAGAACTTTCGTTTCTTTTCATAACCTGAAAAATTAATTATATACTTTTTATAAACGTATCTGAGTTGAATTTAATATTATAGGCGAATATGTTTTAACAATAGGCTTTGTCTTCAATTTGTGAGTTGGCCAATTAAAAGATTTGATTTTTATCTGATACAACCAATGATAAAATTAGCGGTTAAAAGGTTAAATGATGCAATAAAGATGAATACAGTTAATAAAAAATATATATATATATTTTGTTTAAATAAAAATAGATAAATGGAATAGGTTATTAAAATTATTTTAAAAGTTATTTTAAATGTTTAACTAGTTTTAATAAAATAATAATTGAATTAAAAGTGGAATTTTAAATAATATTTTTTAAATTTTATTACGTCATAAAAATTTTTATTTTTTGAAACTTGATTCTGCTATAAATTGAAAATATGTAAATTCGTTCTCAAGTTAAAGTAAGAATCAACCAATCAAATGAGATATTCTTACAGACTATAAATATGAATTGCATGGGGGTACAAGAGGAGATTAATAATGTATTGAAACCAGAGAAAGGTATATTAGTATCTAGCAAAAGATAGTACTTTAAAATGTTTATTTTAGTCAATTTTTTTTAGTACTTTCTAATAGTTTTATTGAAAAAAAAAACTAATTGATATTATTTGAAAAAGTATTTTGCAAAAGAGAGTTTAAAATAAAAGATATTTGGGAACTTCTTGAAAATGATTTTCTAATTTTTAAAATACTTGCCAGGATTATTTTATCTGAAGTTTAACCTAAACTTCGCAATGAAAAAAGGATATACTACGAAATAAAATATGTTTAAATTATAATACAGCTGTATTTATGCTTCACCTGAGAACTGTTCTAGTGCATAAAACCCTCAGTTCGGACTTTATACGGAGTCTAAAAAAAATGTATCGAGACATATTATTTATAAGTTTATCCAAGATTTATTTTTTAAAAATAGTAATAAGACAATTATATCTTATGAATCGTTTTATATAATATTATATCAAAGGAGTAAAATGTTATATCCTTTCTGAAGGTAACATTTTAAAAAAAAAATATTTCAAGAATTAAAGAAAGAACCCAGGAGAATATGTTACTGAAGCGTTTTTTTTTTTTTTTATATTAAAACCTCCAGTCTTAGAATTGTTAAAATGTATTTAGAAAACATTTGTTTAAAAGTACTTGAAGTTTTTTTTAAAAAGGTGACATATAAAAAAATATCAAACAAAAGTTTAAATGTATTAAGAAGGAAACTTATATAAAAAAAGTGAACACATAGTTGAATAAAAAATGGATCCATGGAAATATTGTAAAAAAAAAGTTTACCAAGTATTTTTAAAGCTAAATTAGATGGAAGATGCATCGGATATGCTACAGAGAATATTGGCAGAGAATATTAAGAAGCTTCACGGGATTAATTAATAATATGATTTAACAATTATCATCCTAAATACTAAAACCAAGGATTATTTTCTATAAATTTTACTAAATGGATTAATATTTATTTTTATTTTTAAACTTTAACGTGCTTGGAGGAGAACATTTTAAAACTCTAGAGAAAATAATAGACATTTTTGGATTTTATCATGAACTATGGTCAAGTGAAGACGTAATTATAGCTTAAAATTTTTATTATTTTAGTAACTTAGTTAAATGTAAATTTTCTATTTTATATAAGATTAGGAAAAACATAAAACATTAATTTATTAATATTAGAATTTTATATTATCATAATTTAATAATTTTTTTTATAAGAACATTTTAAAATAAAGTGTATGAATGTATATTTCTTTATGTTTGCAATGATCAGTATGTAGTGGATGAAGAAGCCTACTGAATATGATGACCAGATAAAGATTATTTTGGTAATAGTAATGACTTAATATTTTATAATGTACATTGTTTGTTTTCTTTAGATCATCTATGGATAGTAAGAATGAAGTGTAAAAGTTTTAATTATATGTAATGCATTTTCATACAACATTTTAAAAAAAACATTATGAGATAGGATTGATTTGAAAATATGCATACAATGATTTTATATATATATATATATATATATATATATATATATATATATATATATATATATATATATATATATATAATATATATATATATATATATATATATATATATATATATATATATTAGTAATATAATCCAACATAATAACAAATAATTATGTGATTCTTTTAAAATTTTCATGTTAGGATATTCAAATATTGTCTGATTAGATTATATATGATTAAGCATACAGAATGATGAAGTGGACAGACTTTTCTTATGGAACAGCTAGATTGTTTTAAAATTATCAGTGAATTTTATTTATTGTTTTTGTAAATGCAGATAGTTATTTATCGATGTAAGATGTGGAAAATCTTGAGAAATAATGTTGAGATAGTGGCTTGGAAATACTATAGTTAGCAGGAAACCAAGAAGATGTATTTAAAAAAAAATAGGATATGATAGGGAGTAGAAATAATATTTAGTCTTTATGTGGTTATCAGCATAGTTAACAAAGCCCTATGACTGAACACATTTTATTTGTCAGTGTTTTATATGTCTTTAAATATTTGATGTTTTTAAATAAAGCTGAAGAAATAGCTTTAACATTGTTCATGTATTAGAGGTTATTAGACAGGTAAAGGTCATACCTCTTTGCACTGTGCCATGATTTTTTGAGATATATTAAGAGTGATACTCTAGCTTTCTTCCTTAAATCCTATACATCTGTTTCACTATCTTTATTTCATGTAACTGCATCGTTCAGTAAGATATTTTGAAAAGAAATGATAAATAATTTAGAACTTGGGTTATGTTATCGTTTTGTATAAGATTGGTTTATTTACTTAGAAGGAATAGAATTTATAACTTGAAATTGAAGGTCCAAAGTTTCCTAAGGAAAGGAAAGCATCATAGAATATATTTTGAATTTATTTTCGGAAATGAAATATAAATTTTTAAAATATAGTATCTAAACAAGATATTTTCTTTAGAATGTCGATTATTTTTGAATGCTTTATTTTTTTTTGAAGAAAAATAAGTATTGCACATTTTTAAAATACAATAGTACAAAGTAAATTATATAAACAATATGCATAGTATATTTTTGTTCATTGAATAACAGGAATATATTGATTATTACACTTATATCATACTAAAGTAAGGCTAAATAAGAATATGTTATGATTAGTAAACATCCTGTGATAAAACACTAAAATCTAATACTGAATTTTGGATGAATATTTTATGTAACATCTTTGACTTTGCAAGATGAAATTTTTAATATTTTGAGAAATCCATACTCATTATAAAATTAATTTTATTTTTCTGTAGAATGTTTTCCCATGAATTTTTTTTTAAATAAGATAGTTTAATAATATTAAGGATAAAATTTTCTGCTAATAAGTAAATATATTTATAATAAGTTAACCATAATGAGAAACCAAATGGTAACATTTTTTTTTATTATTTTGTCTTAAGTATGAATAAAGATATAACTAAACTATAAACTATTTTTTATATAACTTTGTAGATAAAAATGTAAGATTAAAATAAGGATATCCATTGTAAATAGTGTACATAAATTGTTTATTTTATTTGTTGTTGTTAATAAACTATGTTAAAATTTGTTTTTCAAAATTTATGTGTCTTGATTGTTTATTTCTCCACTTCACTGCATGAAATCACGATATATTAAAAACAATTGAAACAAAAATATAATTTTGCACAAAAAGATAAATAGATAGTTATATTTAAGAATTTAAATATTTTATTGGTATTTTTTTTAATTAAATAATCATAATTTTACATTGTTTTTTATTGGTCATAAATTAGTTATCACAATAGTATACTGAATTATATGCTATCAGTTGCCACACATCCTTTGTTTATCAGATTATCATATGCTACCATATATTTATTATATTATTACATGAAGGTAAAAGATTATATAAAATTATTTTATTATTGTATTATAGTAATAAAAATATAAAGAAAAGAAAAGATATCCAGTAGTAGTTAAACAATGAAGAATATTATTATTATTATTATTATTATTATTATTATTATTATTATTATTATTATTATTATTATTATTATTATTATTATTATTATTATTATTATTATTATTATTATTATTATTATTATTATTATTATTATTATTATTATTATTATTATTATTATTATTTATTATTAGTTTCAGTGTAGTAGATTATGACATAAAATCTCTTCTCATATTTTACTACCGTATTTTTAAATTAACTTAGAATAAACTTTATGAACCTGAGATTATTTTATTGAGCTAGATTATTATAAATAGAAGATTAAGTTGTAATTATTAACTTAATCTTAGTGAGTAGAAGTTATTAAAGTCGTAAGAATACTATGAGTTTGTTATTTGAAATAGTAATAAGGGGGGATAGTGTTCTTATGCCATTGAGGTAGTATCCTGTGGGATATTGGCTCAATGTAATCTATCTTGTCACCTGTATTTTCACTTCAAGTCTCATGAAAATATTAAAATATTTATTTAATTTATTTTATCACCGAACCTTATTCGTATTTTAAATTTGAGCTAGTGAAACATTTTAATTTTAATGCTGAATATTTTATTTATTAATTATTAACTGAGATAGAACCCATTTTATTTTATATCATATACTATTCTGAAGTGAAGATGCACAAGACAAGGTTAGAATATATAAATATATATATATATATGTTAATTCTAATATTTTCATGGATAAAAGATGTCAAAAAAATAGAAAATTATAATCAATTACCTTTTTGAGATGTTTTGATTGAAAGAAGGGAAGATGGTTCTTTATCACATGGTATATATAAAAAACCAACACACACTGGGAGATATCTGCATTTTTCCTCTCATCACCATCCTGCACAACTATTTTCAGTAGCAAAGACATTATTGGATAGAACAAAGCGACTTTCTGATGATAGCCATTTTCACCGGGACCTTTTTGCTACTAATAAAATGCTTCTTCATAACGGTTTTAATTACAACATTCTTAATAGTACTTATACATATCAAAAGTAAAAGATTTTGATACATCAAAAATTAAGACAATTTTGCCATATATAAAAGGAGTAACTGATAGAATTGATAACATTTTAAAAAATAATAATATTCACGCAATTTACACTACTTATAAAAAAATTAGTGAAATATTTCCACTTCCTAAAGATAAAATTGCTTTGGAGTGTCATGGTGTATATGAAATTCCATGTAGGATCTGTCCACATACATATATAGGACAGACTAATCGTAGAATAAATATTAGAAAGGAAGAACACATTCTGGCAGTGAGAAAAAAATCCAATTCATCAGCTATTTATTCTCATATAAAATTAACAAATCATGATATCAATTTTGAAAAAACAAATATTTTAGCAAAAATTGAACAATATGACCAGAGATTGCTAAGAGAAGCTATAGAGATTTTTAAACGGCCCAAGAGCATAAATGAAAGGTCTGAATTAAAGAAGACTAACAACATTTGGAAGAAGTTATTGGAAGAGAAAATAAATTTTAAAACTTCTCAACCAATAGAATTTAAATATGAGGCGAAAGAAAACGATAAAAACGGTTTTAAATCTCATGTGCATTCTTATGATTTGAGGAAGAGGACCCTCTGAGGAAGGTACTTGATATTGTACTGAAACGTCAGCATTTACCTTTTTTTACTACACGGAATGTCCCGCAAATAGTAATAATAATTGACATATATATATACACACACAGTAAATTTCATCATAGAATAATCAGTGGTTATCTTTTTGTATTCAATCAATCAATATATTCACTGGAATTGTAATTTACAATGTTATTTAATTTAAAAAGATTTTTATCTTATGTATATAAGTAAATAGCTAAACCAATCATAATATATAAATGAATATTAAAAAAAAATTATGCTGACAAAATATATATCATATTCAACCAGTTAAAAATAAAATGCATATTTCATTGCTTTCAAATTGAAAATTAAATTTTAATTTATTTATAGGTGTTTTATTATTTTTGGAATTAACTTTATAGCAAAATTACTAGCTTTTAATAAGTAAAATGTTTTATATTTTAATAAATAAAAAAAATGCATTAACGTTTAATCTTTTTTCATTAGATTTTAAATTATTTAAAATTTTTAACCTGTAGATTTTAAATTATTTAATCATTATTTTATTTTATATATATATAAAATATACAAACCATTATACAATTACAAATATCCAGTAACGCCCTCTGTTTAAAGATCTATATCTCAATAATAGCAAACCTTAAAATGAAGTTTGCTATAATTGAGATATAGATCTTTAAACAGAGGGCGTTACTGGATATTTGTAATTGTATAATGGTTTGTATATTTTCTATAATTATTTCAGTTAGTGTTAACAGTAACTTTCTTTTCATATATATATATTTAAAAAATGCCACATTTAAAATTTTAACTATCAAAAATAATATATGTATTTTAAAACATTAAAATAATTTGTAATATTATAGAATATTTATACCTTAAATTAATTTTCTGAAAAATATTTATTACAATATGCATTAAAAAATAAAGCTAACAACTATTACTTTTCTGTTTTTGCATAACATATATATAACAAATTACACAATAAATTATGGAATAAACTTTAAAAATACTTCGTTATGCAAAAAATTTTATAATATATTAAATCTAAATATTTAAGTATACAGTAAAATAATAGTTCAAATACAGCTTAATTAGTTCCTGATGATGTTGTTGTTGTTGTTGTTGTTGTTGTTGTTGTTGTTATTATTATTATTATTATTATTATTATTATTATTATTATTATCATCATCATCATCATCATCATTATTATTATTATTATTATTATTATTATTATTATTATTATTATTATTATTATTATTATTATTATTATTATTATTATTATTAAATTTCAGCAATAATAAACTTTATTAATCCTTGTAGTTACATAGTAATGAGATACATGTTTAAACCTATTATTGTCAGTTCAATTTCGAGTGTTACAATATTCATTTTTGTTACAAGTATATATATATATATATATATATATATATATATATATATATATATATATAGGCATTTGTACATAATTTTATCCACTTTAGAAATAAGTGTCAATTAAGCACATTATTGTCCAATAGGAGAATAATCTGAGCCATACTTTCTTTAATTCTTAGGAAATAGGAGATTAATTTCATCATTGTTTTTATTTCAAATCTCATGGTATATCATGGAAAAGACATTATAATGGTATATGAATATTCTTTATTTCACAGCCTTTACATTCTAGTGTGTCATTTCAAACCCAAAGTTCCATGATCATATTTCTGATCATTAAAAACTTACATAGTTTATCCATAAACCAGCAACTTCCTTCTTTAAAACTTTGCTGCTTTTCTGAGCAGGGACCAAGTAGTCACATAAATATCTGGGCTAGTGATCTGTTGGTCTCTAACATGAATTTTAATCAACTTGTTATCAAATGTGGGTGGATGTCTTCTGGGTTACTACCCAATATGAAAGCACACCTAGTGTACCAGAGTTCATATAAGATGAACGCCATGGCCCTTATGGCTGGTATAGATCTATCTTTGTAAGTTGACATAATTTATATCATTGTCATGTTTTGTTTTCTGTTATTTCTCCTGTAGAATGCAGTTAGTCTGCTCCATGGCCTTGCAGTTGAAAATTATGTGCTATAAAGTCTCCTCAGCCATATGATAAAGGCCACAGAATGGATCAACTGACCTGTACATTCTTCTGTGATGTAAAAAATCTTTAGTAGTTAAAAGCATACAAATTCTCTTTGATTATAAAATCTAGAAATTAGGTTCTAGTTGCCATCTTTTGTATTGCTTGATGAGATATTTGTTTCCTATTTTTAGTATTGATGAGGTCTCCTCATTGTAATTATTTTGATGTATAAATGTATATATTTCCCAATATTTATATGTTTGCCCAAATTGATCCAGGATAGTTCTTTCCCTCCTGCATTGGTAGATGGTGACTTCCAAATAAACAATCTCTTGGAGGAGGCCAACCTTAATTTAGGAAATTGAGTGAGTATAGCAATCATAACATTCTTTGTTTTGAATGTTTAAAATGTTTGTAAGCTATACAATGCCAGACCATTTGCTATAAGCAAGCAATTGAGTTTTGCCATTGGAATTGCTATCGTCTTTTTTATTCCAGATGAGCTTGCAACATATGGAATTAATGTGTGCCATGAATTTTTTTGAAAATTCAACTACATGCATATAATATGTTATCTTGGTTATTATAAGCTCATTAATCAGTTGCATCTTTTTATATATGGACAAATATGCCTTTGAGAGTGATTCAGCTGTGCTTTTGACTTCTTTTAGCTTGGCTTGGATCTGACATTTCATTCCATTGGCTCCTATTAAAAAAAACCTAGGAATGGAGTAGGTTTTGCTCGATACATTGGCTCACATGGCCTTCCAGTGAGTAGCATCCAGGCTGCAGTCTTTTCTAGGTTTATGCTCATTCTATAGTGTTTTGAGAATTGTTCAAGCACTGCCTGAATCTGTGGTATTTGTTTCTTGGATGTCAAGAAGACTATGATATCATCCATGTATGTGAGACATGCAATCTTTTGTGTTGTACCAGGTATTTGAACTCTAATGATTGTGCTATTGATTTTTTTCAATAAGTGGGTTGATATAATAAATAAATGTTAATGCATTCAGGGGAGATCCCTGGAAGTGATTGTATTAGGATGAATGAGGGTGAATTTGCTCAGTATCAAGTTTGCAGTTAAATATAGCAGAGCTTTGGGTCATTTAATCTGCTTGAGCATGTCAAGTAGAACAGGGATTTTATTATTATTATTATTATTATTATTATTATTATTATTATTATTATTATTATTATTATTATTATTATTATTATTATTATTATTATTATTATTATTATTATTATTATTATTATTATTATTATTATTATTAGTAGTAGTAGTAGTAGTAGTAGTAGTAGTAGTAGTAGTAGTAGTAGTAATAGTAGTAGCAGTAGTAATAGTAGTCCATTATTATTGGTAGCAATGTCCTAAATCATATTTTTTATAAATTACAAATAAATCATTTTATGATAATAGCAAAAACATATGCTGTTTGTAAAAAAAGCAAACAAAATAATTTTAATAGAAGAACAAATTTATGTATGAATCAAAATTGTAGACTTGCTTGTGAACATGTAAAAATTATTAACAATTTATAATCAAAAAGAATATATACATGAATGTGTAAAAATATGAACAACTTAAGTTAATATACAGCAAATGGTTTTGACTTTTAAGTTGGAATTGGATAATAATAAGAATGATTTTTTTTGACTAGAGAAAAATAATTATATGAAAATTAGATAGTATATAATAAAATATTAGAAGATATGTAGATTAGAGATGATAAAGAAAGAAATATAGTATGAGCAGGTTTCTTTGAATATATGGTTCCCACATTCCTGATATTGATCTAAAAATGTTGCTTATTAATTTTTAAAACAAACAACGATATAAACTTTTTAACAAACTAATAATAAAAATGTAAATAATAATATTTAAATAATATCAAAACAAAATACAGTATTAAAAAAGGAAATGTGTTTAATATGTATAATTATATTGTATAACAAATTATTAAAGTAAAAATAGATATTAGTAATAACACACATGTTATTATATGCACAATGTTTTAAGTGGTAATGTTATTCTCTCTTTTTCAGGTATTGCTGATCTGACCAGTGACAATACTAGCAATAGGAATTGAAACAGGACCATTAGAGTCTTGAACATTGAATTTTATGATAATACTCTAAACAACGAGTATTAGCTTAATATTCAACAATCTATGAGTCCAGAGCCAATTTATTGGAGGCCAGCAACATCTGAAGAAGAGAAGAGAATACTGCAACTCAAAATGCTGTGCTATTAACCTATGTGCTATTACTAAAATATAGGTTAGACTGCTGTTATATATATATATATATATATATATATATATATATATATATATATATATATATATATATATATATATATATATATATATATATATATAATTTTATAATCATAGTTATTTAGATTTAAGCTTTCATACCTTGAATCTAAAAAAAATATTGTCACTTCTATTTAGCATATGTTTTTAACATATATTTTGGATATATATTACTATAATGTGAATTAATTTATATATATATATATATATGTGAATTAATATATATATATATATATATAATTGAAATAATATTTTTAAAGGTTTATAAACAATTACTAACAATCTTAAAATCCACAGAAGTACTTTCAGTTACTTTCTAACCTGCCTCAACTGCCATTAAATTCAAAAAACCAAAAGCGGAAGCAAATGTCATCAATTCAAATTCCACAAATCTCGTATTTTAATGTTAGAAGCCTATCGATTTATTAAATGTGTTTTATTCCTGTTTATAAAAATTGCCTCTTTAATTTTTCTTTTAATATGGTTTTTCTCTTCATGAAGAATTTTCACATTTTCAAAATTAAATTTAAATTTATATTTACATGTTCTTTTATGATCAAAGAAAACTGAAGAAGATATTAAATCACCATTATTTTTATTTTATACATGCTTATATAATAATTCATGTTCCTTCAATCTTTTCTCAATACTGCACCTAGATTCACCTATATATGATAGCATACAATCACAAAAAATTTGATATATGACATTATTTTTTGCTTGAAAGGTATGACATCCTTAGAATTATTGACCAATTTATTAATATTGTTTGGAATGTAGAATGAATCATTAAACACATTCTTATATAAATCCTTAAAAAAATTTACTTGTGGATTTGAAATAAATGGAATAGATATCCATTTTTTTTTATTATTAATCTTCATTTCTTTTAAATTATCATATTTTTTTTTTAAATTGACATTTATTTCAAATCCACAAGTAAAATTTTTTAAGGATTTATATAAGAATGTGTTTAATGTTTCATTCTATGTTTCAAACAATATTAATAAATTAGTCAATAATTCTAAGGATGTCATACCTTTCAAGCAAAAAAGTAATGTCATATATCAAATTTTTTGTGATTGTATGCTATCATATATAGGTGAATCTAGGTGCAGTATTGAGAAAAAATTGAAGGAACATGAATTATTATATAAGCGTGTAAAAAATAAAAATAATGGTGATTTAATATCTTCTTCAGTTTTCTTTGATCACGAAAAACATGTAAATATAAATTTAAATTTAATTTTGAAAATGTGAAAATTCTTCATGAAAGAGAAACCATAGTAAAAGAAAAAATAAAAAGGCATTTTTTATAAACAGGAATAAAACGCATTTAATAAATCGACAGGCTTCTAACATTAAAATATGAGATTTGTGGAATTTGAATTGATGACGTTTGCTTCCTCTTTTGGTTTTTGAATTTAATGACAGTTGAGGCAGGTTAGAAAGTAACTGAAAGTACTTCTGCAGATTTTAAGATTGTTTGTAATTGTTTATAAACCGTTTAAAATATTATTTCAATTATAATTACAATATTGGCTTTAATTAACGGATATTTTATTTATTTTACATATATATATATATATATATATATATATATATATATATATTGTGACCTGTCTATAGGCGGTATGATCTAAGCAGAGGTGACAAGTTTCTATATTAGGCCTTACTTGGACTCTGGCTAGGTACTATTTAACAGACTTACTATTTTTCCAACAATTTTATTTAACTATAATAATTAATTTGGGTAAAACTGTTATTTATCCCAATCTGCATGAACATGATTAAACATTCATAAATAGGATGCATTTAAGTATAACCAATACGAGGCTTGTCTTCCTATAAACAGATCACATCCCCTTAACATTAAACAAATACAAAATATTTCTTCAATGGCATGAGAATACCCAGACACTCCTCCTTATTAAGTATCTACATATTATCATGGCTAACAATAATATCCAATATATAAATAACACATCTATAACTATTAAGTTTCACTTAGATTACTCAATAAATTAGTCTATCATTTTATTACATATAACCTTTATTCTTATTATTCAAGATAATTATGATTGGAAATAATCATAAAGACAATTTTATAATAAGGAGATTTCAGGATAATCATTGATTTTTATTAATTTTTCATACTACCTATAGAATATCAAGAGGGATTTTACTGATCTCCATGTGTAGTGCATTGATTAATAAAGGCTACTAATTTAAATCTATAACTATAATTGTTTTACTATTTTTCTTTGGTAAGCATCTTTAAACTTTTAAATCAATATTATAATCCAAAGAGTAATTAGATTTAATACTTTCAACACCAAATTATTCATAATTTAATTTATGATAAATAAACATACTTCGATGATTTACAATATGATAAATGATTTATGTGATCAAATCAGCTTACCACAAGTTAAAAACTCTTTCAAGGGATGTGTGTTTAATAAACTGTTATCTTGTTTTAACCTGGATTTATTTTTCTTTTCAATTTTAATATGTATTTTTGGAATTCATGCATTGGTATTACAGTGACCCTAGAAAAGAAATGCAACCTTTAAAACTTTCAAAACAACAATTTTAATCACAGATTATTTACAAATATTAGAATCAACGTTCTAGTAACACATAATTTGAAAATAACATTGGTAACAAAGTTTATATTTACATAATATAATCACAATATAAACAATAAAAAAAAAAGATTCATGTTTTACCATAGTATTAAAATTAATATCTTCAGATAGGTTATAGTGTTCTTGGATATTTCCCACTAGAAAACAGCGTTTGTTGTTTTCAATTGGTATATCAAAACACGCACTTACTCATTACGTATATAATATTAACTGCTTTAGTTACATATATATCTCTATTTATTTTTAAAATGCAACATTTTTTTTAAAACAACTATGACTATTAGTCAAACCGAACTTTAAAAGTAATTAACAAGATATATAAATGACTTAAATCATCCATACTTCATTGCATATATATATATATATATATATATTGTCAACCTCTTTTCTTATAAACATATATTTTATTAACTTAAACATTGTTCATATCTATTTATTTCAAACAAATAGTACTATTTGTTAAACATCAAACTTTAAATTAATCAACAAGATATGTAAATGAAACCATACCCTTATGCTTAATTATTGATTAATTTATATAACTAAATCATACATATACACACATATTATGAACAAATTCACTTTTTTTTTCTTTCTTTTAAAACCACTACCTCTAAAAAACAACTTTAAAATTAACTGGCATTCCACTAGTTTAAGGTACTGTAGACTGGTCATATCACAATATTTTTATTCCTCTTGTTCTCTGCTTTCTCGACAGATTATCATAATTCCCAAAACACATCCAACATTGTATTATGTACAATGTAGTAATTCTCCTTTTTTCCCTAATAATCAAAGGTTGTCTAAGGCTTTCCTTCCTTTCCAAATGATAAATATTTCTATTTAAATTAGCACCGATATTATTTCATATATGCAGGCTTAGGATTTTCATCAAATATATATCAATTTATGAATTTATTTTCCTTATCAAATGATAGAGATTTTATCTATGTTGAAGGCTTACTATTATTTTACACACACACACACACACACACACATATATATATATATATATATATATGTATATATATATATATATATATATATATATATATATATATATACATACAAAAATAGATGTAGTTGACTTTGAAAAATGGGGGATAGGTTTTGTAATTTTCAGAAATCACATAAAAGCAAAACAACAAAGAAAAATTACTTTAAAATTTCCATTAAGAAAATAAAGAAATAAAGTATGACTAATGAAAAATATCAAATATTTGGAAAAAAAATTGATACAAGATAAACTTTTTTACTTTTTTTTTTATTAACTACAGTATTTAATTTTACATTTGTTCATATATATTTTAATCATTACCACTATTTGATAACATTGGGTTCATTTGTAAACTGGTAAGAGATCAGATGTATCACAAGAAGAAGTACAACTAGCACCACTTTCAGTCTTGTGCTGTGTTAATTGTTTTCTGTTGACAATGTAATCAGTGATTAAACTTTGAGATTTTGATTTTACTAATTGTTTATAAATCTTGCAATATCCAGACATATAACTAATTTAGCTCTTATTGGGATATAAGAGGTTGTTCATTGCAGCAAACTCTCTCAGATTTCAGCATTTTTGATGTTTTTCTTTGTTCTCACACATCAACGTAAAATCTATGATTAAATGATTAATACTTATCAGAAAATAATAATTTTGTCTTTATTTATACATATTTATATTTATTACTAAAATAAATTTTAAATGTTCACATTTTGCTTTTATATTAAAAACATGAGATCACAATCAAATCAAAAAGATTATACATTATCAGTAAAAAGATTATTTTCAGTTTATAAAAGTTTGTTATTTATTTTAAAAATCTAAAAGAATATTTAGATCTGTTATATCTAACAAAATATGTTTTAAACGTTTAAAATTTTTGAATATTTATTGCAATATTTTTATACTCCTAAGTATAAATCTATTATTATTATTTACTCATAAGTATAAGTAGGTTATTTATGTAGAAGCTAAGATTCTAAATACAGCTTCAGACCATATTCATGTTAGCTGCTAATATAATGTTATACTTTAAAAAAAAGTATTTCAAGTCAAAATAACTTATTAATAATTTAAATTTCTTGATATCTAATAAATATAATGAAATATGAACTTCTTTATCACATAAAGGAAAACCCACATAAAAAGATATTAAGAAGAAACATGAGTGATATAACTTCAAAATCACATTAAAAAAATTCACATAAAACAAGACCCAGGCATATAAAAAAAAATATCAATGAGATTTTTTTTTCCCAGTAAAAATCATTTATTGTATAATCTTTACAGTTCATTTTATAAATATATAATGAATAATAATTGTAGAATTGGAAATTGGAATGTAATTAGCAAAAATATTGAAGAAAATATAGGTAAGTTATTTTCTTTTTTAATTTTAGTTTGAATTTGGAGCTGAGAAAATGTATAGGGACTTGTTTATATAAATGGAGAATTTAAAATAAATTGATAATAATTATATAATTGCTTGTTTTATTTTAATTCACAGTCTATTATTATTTATTTTACATGTTTAAATGGTATTTTCCTACATTTGTATAAATCAAATTAAAGATTTTATTGACTTAAAAATTAAAATGTGCAAATATAATAGAATTTATTAATGTAATAAAATGGATAAAACTTAGATACAAAGTAATCAGGCAACCACTAATTAAAACAAGCTAAAACCATGTTATGCAGTAACAACATTACATTTTCTCTGATCTATATTAAGCTACAAGAAAACCTAATTATACTTTACTACTCAAGATGATATATAAGTAGCAAATAAAACTAATATAATTTATATATGTGAGAATTTGAAATAAAACTACTCTGAATTTTCACTAGCAACTAAGTAACTCTTGCAAAGAACCATATATATTAAATTAAAAAACTTCATGGATATAAGATATAAACATTAAAAATGTAATGGGAATTTATCTGCACAGTAAACCAGATAATATCTCAGATTTGATCTAAACAAGAAATCATCAATTAAAACAAGTAACACAAGCTGAAACAAAGATATCTAGTAACAACAATAATATTTTCTGATCAACATTAAACTAAACGGATAGACTGCTTTCAGCTCAAAACTCAAACTGAAATATGACAATAATTTAGATCAGATAGATACTTTAAATGTGAGAAAATGTGAAACATAGCAATTTTTCTAAATTTTGCACTACTAACCAGGAATCTATTACAGAAAAGTATATATTCATTTTAAAGATATTCACATCTTAATAGGTAATTAATGAAAATGTATTGCAAATTTATGTTTCTTATAGACTAGATAAGTATCAGTTATTATATAACTAAAAAATTACTTAGTAATATAAACCAGATAAATGTTATTGTTATTATTTGATCATGTGTTCACAGTTTGTATGTTTTAATTGGTGATTGCTGATTATATTTTAGCTGAGTTTTATCTGATTTATTACATGGGCAAGCATATATTGTATGAAGTACATGAAAGTCTTTAATATATATATATATATATATATATGTATGAAGTACATGAAAGTCTTTAATATATATATATATATATTCAAACCTCGTCCGTTTGCATCCTCACTTCCGGGCAGTATATTATATTAAATAAAACGGGTTCTAGCTCAGTTAATAATTAATAAATAAAATATTCAGCATTAAAATTAAATGTTTCACTAACTCAAATTTAAAATACGAATAAGGTTCAGTTTATAAAGTAAATTAAATAAATATTTAATATTTTCATGAGACTTGGAAGTGAAAAATACAGGTGACAAGATAGATCACATTGAGCCAATATCCTACAGGATACTACCTCAATGGCATAAGAACACTACCCCCCCTCTAGTATTATTTTAAATAACAAACTTATAGTATTCTTACGACTTTAATAACTTTTACTCACTAAGATTAAGCTAATAATTAAATCTTAATTTTCTATTCATAATAATTTAGCTCAATAAAATCTCAGGTTCATAAAATTGTTCTAAGTTAATTTTAAAACTACGGTAGTAAAATATGAAAAGGGATTTTATGTCATAATCTACTACATTTAAACTAATAATAATAAATAATAATAATATTCTTCATTGCATGAAGTAATTCTGCATATCTTTTTTTTTTCACTATAATCTATTACGATAAATAAAAATAATAAAATATCATAATATAATATTTTATGTTCGTCTAATAATGTAAGAAAAATATGGTAGCATTTGATAATCTGACAAACAAAGGTGTGTGGCAACGGATAGCATCTTATTTCAATGTACCATTATAATAATTAATTTATGACGATAAGATAATGTAAATGTGATTACTTAATAAATAGTCCAATTCTTAAAATATTTTTTTATTTATTTCTGTGCAAAAAATATTGGGTTTAATTTTATTAACTCTGTGTTCAAATTCGTGAATAATATATATATATATATATAAATCCACTAGATATAAAACTATACGAATTATGGATATATATATATATATATATATATATATATCCACTAGAATAAAACTACAAAATTATATATATATCTGTAGGAAATATAAGAATAATGGCAAAAATTCAGATATATTATTATAACTGTAATTTCATGCATATAATATATCTGATTTGATTTACTCTTCATATCTATATATAATCTTGAATATTAAACTAGAAATAATATACATTTTAGCTTATAAGACAGATGTTACTATTGTTATTAGATCACATAGTTTTAGCTTGCACTTCATACTTTAATTAATAATTGCCTGTTTATATCATGGTTTGAATTTTTATTTCTTTCATTACACAGATAAATTACCTTTATATTTTCAATGCTTATTTTTGAAGTATGAACAATCTTTATTAAATATAGCTCTCTGCAGGAGGTACTTTTTTACTAGTGAAAATTCAGAAAAATTATTATATGTCAAATTATCACAAATATTACTACTCATTTTTATTAGTCATTCATTAGACTAGAAATTATCCACTTAATAAATAATATTTTTGTACACTATATCACTCTCATGTAAACTAAGGATTGGTTTCTATTCATCTTTACCTCCTTTATGGAGAAATGCAATCATAAACACCAAATCATAGACATATGAAAAACATGTATGATCCCCAGGATGCATATTTCATGATAAACAAGCCCTTATTAGCGGCCCAGATCACAATTGCTTATATATATATATATATATATATATTACGTGTCTAAAAAATTCACGCTTGCAAGCTGAATAGAAATTGTTTCATAAACGCTCAGAGTTTGTATTTAGATCTAGTTTCTTTATTCCTGTCTTTCACTGACGATAGCAAATAGCTTGAAATCATGATCGAAAGTGGAATTATAGTTAGAGATAGTGGATACTAACTACTCTGACGTTTATGTAAACGAAATATACGCTTGATAGGTGTTTTTGGTAGGACGCCATCTGTGGACATAAATACAAGCGTTAGCAAGTTTTTTAACTTGCATTTTTGTTTATCATATATATATATCATTTATTAGTTTGAGTATAAAGATGGAATTATTTTGTCTTTTAACTGAAAGTAGATCTGACAAATGCTATAGTTCATGACATTTAGCATTAACTGGTAATTGCCTAGTTACATCATATATGACATTTTATTTAGTTTATTATACAGAGAAATTCCATCATGATTATTCCATTTATTTTTCCAATATTCTGAATAGTTTTTATTGTTGTTTTTATTAATTTATTAATATATATGTATAATTTTTTTCTTTGTTTGCCTTTTACAAATATATATATATATATATATATATATATATATATATATATATATTAATTTTTCTATGAAGCAAAGTAAAATCATTGATATTGCTAATACATCACATCATATCAATATTTTTTCATTTTTGTAAATAAATAAAAAATAGTTATCTTTTTCATCTGTTTCAATAACTAAGGATTTATGTTTTATTTCAGATTGTAATTCATTCATTTTCCTTTTGTTTTTGTATTCTGTTTTTTAACTTTTTACATGCTTGGATATTGTTATTTAGATTATTACATAAGATATATTGATAATTAGAATTATTATTTATGTAATTAATATTATTATTTATTAATTTTTTTTTGTATTTTTTTCATTTTCCTTATGTTAACGTCATTTATACTTACAATAGTTTTCTGACTTCTTTATCAATAAAAGGAAAAAATAATATTTTTTTTTTTCGCTTACTGATTTTTATTGTTAAATGGTATATATCACATATTTAGATTTAAAAATTATATGACCCATGAAGAATTTCAATAGAGTTTGTTATAAAATTATTATTAGAATTAATTTATATTATTGTAAAAATATGTCAACTTATTTTATATATTTTTTTTATTTCATATGTTGAAATGTTCATTTAAATATATTAAAAAAAGTCAATTGAAAATGTTTATTTTTAAAATTAATCTAAATATAAAATTAATTATAAATCATATAATTAAAATATTGTATGTTTAAATAAATTAAAAAAAAATAATTCACAATCTAATATTGCATTTTAAATTTATGTTACCTATTAGACTCATTTGAAGAAAATCAATTTATCAAAAAGATTTCCCTTAATAAAGTAAATAATTATATAGATTCAAAAATTAATTTTAAATATTTTGTATTGCATTACTTCATTGTGACAAACTAAATGATATAAAGTAATAGTTTAAAGAAGCTTATTTAAAAATTTCTAAATGATAACTAAAACAATTTACAAACACATGGGGATTTACTTTGAAACTACTTCACTGTACTTCACATAGGTTTTATTTAACATGGATATAACTTTTAATACTTTATGACAATATAAATATTTGTAATATTGGAATTAATTTAAACAAATATAATTTTAGAACACTTTCTATTGTAGCTATTGGTCAGCCTTGGCGATTTTTAAATTGTTGTTACTCAGACATTTTTACTGTTTAAGCATAAATATACTATTGGCATGAGATTAAAATTTTAAATTTGTTCTTGACACTTGAATCTAACTCTTGATATTGTCTGATTATTTTTCACAGTAGTTCCATGTCACAACAAAAAGAAATAGTACATACCCTTTTGCCATGTTGCCATTTTTAGTTTTCTTAATAAATGAGATATTTCAAATCTTCCATGGTTTTAAAAATTCCTAAGTAATTATAAAATAATTTTAATAAAAAAATATATTATTTTCTTTCTACTAAAATTTAGTTTTGCATATTGTATATAATGTTAAAAATTTATTTATAGTCTGACTTAATATTTTTATCCAAACTGAGTTCTTTTGATTTTACAAACATGATTAAATATTACATATTTTAGAAGAAAAATTTTATAAAATGAATTACAAATTATCTTTGTTATTACTAACAAAATTGTTTTCTTGATTATATTAAACATTTTTTTTTTTTAAAATAAAGTTTTATTTAAATTAACATGAACTTATTCCCATATATATGTTTTTTTTGGTATAGATATGGTAACTACTTTATATTTAAGATTTTCAGAATTACTGTTTTAAATGGTTTTTTAATTAATTAAAAATTGCTATGCAACTATAACTATTCTGACAAGTAATGGCTCATGTTTCAAATTTGCAGCCCACAGATATATGTATATGCAGAATTGTTAATCATTTAAAATAAATGCCATCATGACAATAAATTTTAATATTTGCACATTGTCCATTAATTAAGATATTTTATTTTTATTTATCAAAATTGTTTTTTATTTTTTTTATTATGGTTTCCCTCATTGTGAAGAGTTCTAGTATTTTCCAAATTGACATGAGAATTTAAAATCACATGCTTTTGCATGATTAAAAAAAACCCATGAATTTACTTTCAATTTCGATCTGGAAAATACTAAGTTTCTTCATGAGCAGAGAAATCATAATAAAAACACTTAAGAAAGCAATTTTGATAAATAAATTTAGCATATACTTCATTAAAAAATAATGAGCCATGTTAAGTTTTAAAATTCTTGAATATAATGCATGGCATTTACTTCTGCTAATTTTCAATTTATATATTTTTTTAATTGAAGCAACTTAAGAAATTAACTGAAAGTACTTCTGCAATTTATTGTAATTATTTATAAAATAATTTATCATCATTATATTTTATTGCTTTTATTATAATTATATTACAATAATTATTTGATAATGTACATTTTATTTTATTTACATATATATATATATATATATATATATATATATGTAAATAAAATATATTTATATATATATATATATATATATATATATATATATATATATATATAATATTCAGATATAAATAAATTGTCTATAATAAACTTAAGGCAATTAAAAAAACTTGAACTAAGATTTTCAAGCTCTTTATTACAATACATTCAATCTTGTACAACTAGTACACATGATTATTTACATGTAAAAAAGATAAATAATCTTCAATATATGTATTTTATGCTGAACTAGTATTCCTTAGTTGGTCCAGATCACCACCTCCACACACATGTTACAATCAGTGCTCAGTTTATATTATAATAGCAAATCTTCAAACTTTAATGAACAAGCTTTAATCTTCTCCACACTCCAACTCTTCAGCTATCCATATCATAATATCTTAACATAAACTGAGCACTGATTATATATGTGTAATAGATGATGATCTGGACCAACACAATATATATATATATATATATATATATATATATATATATATATATATATATATATATATATATAATGGAGATTATTTATCTTTTTTACATGTATGTGATCATGTGTATTCATTGTCTAAGATTGAGTGTAAAGTTATAAATAGCTTTAAAGTCTGAGTTCAAGTCCCTTCTTATATATATATATATATGAATTTCAAAATAATGTGTATGCATATATATATACATATATGAATTTCAAAATAATGTGTATGCATTGGAATACATATACATATAAATGTACATATATTTATATTCATACTTTATTATACAAGATAATTTATACATACATAAAAGTATTTGCTTTATTGTATTATATCTTGTTTTTATTTATTATTATCTCTGTATTGCATAATTATTATTTTAAATTATTATAGTTAATTTTTACTTAGTTAAAATGGTATTTTTAGTTACAACTGTGTACAATGGAATGCTAATATACTGAAAAATTGACTAACCAACATAATTGCTAAAATGAAATAATAAATATAACAAATGCTCATTTAGGAAAATATGATTACTGACAAGAAACCACATACATGGTGATGTAACTATACAATTTTTTTAGTAATATAATTTAATAATAGTCACAGATAATTATTAGACTGCACCTACATTAAGTATAAGCATTTATGCAGATCCAGACATATTTCGTGATCATTATTCTCTCCACATTTATAATACTATTCTGATGTAATAAAAAGAATATACTTGTAATTCAGATGAGAAAATTTATGAGAAACAATTATTAATTATAATAATAATTTTATTTGACACAATAGAATAAAAACAATATAATTGTTTTAAATTTACATTTTTACATTAACATAATAAAATAGAGGACATATATGATAGAAAATCTTTTTAATTATTATTATTCAAGAAAAGACACTTAAAAATCTTACCCAGTTTCCCTTATTTTCTGTTGAGCTCAACCTTTCATAAACAGTAAAACTAAATAAAATTTGAGATCTCTGACCATAACAATCATAATTTTATAAATTAATTTTCATGGGTTTTTTATTTATAAATAAGTTCCTTTTTGATATCTATGTCTTATAATTGAGGGAATCAAACATTCTGGATTTGTATAAATCATTCTTTTCTTAGGTAATCTCTGCTTATAATACTTAACTGATAATTTTTCTTATAATATTAAAGTGTTGACCTATATTATAGCATGAACAATAAGTTCCAGTGTAGGCAGATTGGGCATTAATTATTGAGTATCAAAGCATTATTATGGCAATATAAATAAGAAATTACCTTTATAGAATAATGGGGTTAAAATTCTAAAGTTCTTCCTAATTATTGCCATTATAAAAGCATATGTGAAAATCAAAATCATTTTCATGGCTTAAGCAGCACATCAAAGAACAATTGAAACTCCTTTCATCTTTGAAAAAGCAGATACTATTTTGTTTTTCTTTTTCATTTTTCAACAACTGTCCAAGTTTATTTGGCAAATTAATGTTTTTAAATAGTGAATTTTATTTTCAAATATTTTATAATTAAAAAGATATAAATATTTTTTATTTCTTAAAATTATTCTTTTTTTAACTTGTGAATATATTAATGGTTTGGTTTAAATAAATAACTTTTACAAAGTCATGAAATAAATAATAAATTCTTTTCTTAAAGCTATATATGTAACCAAACAGAAAGTAATTGAAACTTCTAATGAGTAATAACATGGTTGCAAGTTCTTCTTTTGTTGATGTATCTTTCATATTTAGCTCAATCCATCACAACCATCTACTAGCCCATAAGTCAGACCAAACTCTTACATTATAAATGCATTAGAATACCCACTATTTCAAGTAATACATATATTACATGTTACAATTTAACTTCATATGCACATTATTTTTAGAGAGACTAAAAGTTAACTTTATATAATATGTATTTCATATTTAAATACATGAATTGCATATAAACTTTAAGCCAGATGTAAATAGAGGAGATACAAATCCATAATTTCAAGCTCCCTTTAGTTATCCACTCCATCTTGAACAACTGATTTACATGACCACATACATGCAAAAAAATATAAATTATTTCCAATATAAGTATTTGGTGTGAATCAGCACTCATCAGTTGTTCTAGATCATTATATATATATATATATATATATATATATATATATATATGTCCACAGATGGCGTCCTACCAAAAACACCTATCAAGCGTATTTTCGTTTACATAAACGTCAGAGTAGTTAGTATTCACTATCTCTAACTATAATTCCACTTTCAGATCATGATTTCAAGCTATTTGCTATCGTCAGTGAAAGACAGGAATAAAGAAACTAGATCTAAATACAAACTCTGAGCGTTTATGAAACAATTTCTATTCAGCTTGCAAGCGTGAATTTTTTAGACACGTAATGTCTTCAAACTCAGCATAGCAAACCAGATAGCTATATGGGTCTGATCTCAGTTCAGCATCACCACATAGTAGAAGCCTCTGCAATCTATATCATTGCAAGAAAGACCTCAAAGGTACATTTATGATAAACAAAAATGCAAGTTAAAAAACTTGCTAACGCTTGTATTTATGTCCACAGATGGCGTCCTACCAAAAACACCTATCAAGCGTATTTTCGTTTACATAAACGTCAGAGTAGTTAGTATTCACTATCTCTAACTATAATTCCACTTTCAGATCATGATTTCAAGCTATTTGCTATCGTCAGTGAAAGACAGGAATAAAGAAACTAGATCTAAATACAAACTCTGAGCGTTTATGAAACAATTTCTATTCAGCTTGCAAGCGTGAATTTTTTAGACACGTAATGTCTTCAAACTCAGCATAGCAAACCAGATAGCTATATGGGTCTGATCTCAGTTCAGCATCACCACATAGTAGAAGCCTCTGCAATCTATATCATTGCAAGAAAGACCTCAAAGGTACATTTATGATAAACAAAAATGCAAGTTAAAAAACTTGCTAACGCTTGTATTTATGTCCACAGATGGCGTCCTACCAAAAACACCTATCAAGCGTATTTTCGTTTACATAAACGTCAGAGTAGTTAGTATTCACTATCTCTAACTATAATTCCACTTTCAGATCATGATTTCAAGCTATTTGCTATCGTCAGTGAAAGACAGGAATAAAGAAACTAGATCTAAATACAAACTCTGAGCGTTTATGAAACAATTTCTATTCAGCTTGCAAGCGTGAATTTTTTAGACACGTAATGTCTTCAAACTCAGCATAGCAAACCAGATAGCTATATGAGTCTGATCTCAGTTCAGCATCACCACATAGTAGAAGCCTCTGCAATCTATATCATTGCAAGAAAGACCTCAAAGGTACATTTATGATAAACAAAAATGCAAGTTAAAAAACTTGCTAATGCTTGTATTTATGTCCACAGATGGCGTCCTACCAAAAACACCTATCAAGCGTATTTTCGTTTACATAAACGTCAGAGTAGTTAGTATTCACTATCTCTAACTATAATTCCACTTTCAGATCATGATTTCAAGCTATTTGCTATCGTCAGTGAAAGACAGGAATAAAGAAACTAGATCTAAATACAAACTCTGAGCGTTTATGAAACAATTTCTATTCAGCTTGCAAGCGTGAATTTTTTAGACACGTAATGTCTTCAAACTCAGCATAGCAAACCAGATAGCTATATGGGTCTGATCTCAGTTCAGCATCACCACATAGTAGAAGCCTCTGCAATCTATATCATTGCAAGAAAGACCTCAAAGGTACATTTATGATAAACAAAAATGCAAGTTAAAAAACTTGCTAACGCTTGTATTTATGTCCACAGATGGCGTCCTACCAAAAACACCTATCAAGCGTATTTTCGTTTACATAAACGTCAGAGTAGTTAGTATTCACTATCTCTAACTATAATTCCACTTTCAGATCATGATTTCAAGCTATTTGCTATCGTCAGTGAAAGACAGGAATAAAGAAACTAGATCTAAATACAAACTCTGAGCGTTTATGAAACAATTTCTATTCAGCTTGCAAGCGTGAATTTTTTAGACACGTAATGTCTTCAAACTCAGCATAGCAAACCAGATAGCTATATGGGTCTGATCTCAGTTCAGCATCACCACATAGTAGAAGCCTCTGCAATCTATATCATTGCAAGAAAGACCTCAAAGGTACATTTATGATAAACAAAAAATGCAAGTTAAAAAACTTGCTAACGCTTGTATTTATGTCCACAGATGGCGTCCTACCAAAAACACCTATCAAGCGTATTTTCGTTTACATAAACGTCAGAGTAGTTAGTATTCACTATCTCTAACTATAATTCCACTTTCAGATCATGATTTCAAGCTATTTGCTATCGTCAGTGAAAGACAGGAATAAAGAAACTAGATCTAAATACAAACTCTGAGCGTTTATGAAACAATTTCTATTCAGCTTGCAAGCGTGAATTTTTTAGACACGTAATGTCTTCAAACTCAGCATAGCAAACCAGATAGCTATATGGGTCTGATCTCAGTTCAGCATCACCACATAGTAGAAGCCTCTGCAATCTATATCATTGCAAGAAAGACCTCAAAGGTACATTTATGATAAACAAAAATGCAAGTTAAAAAACTTGCTAACGCTTGTATTTATGTCCACAGATGGCGTCCTACCAAAAACACCTATCAAGCGTATTTTCGTTTACATAAACGTCAGAGTAGTTAGTATTCACTATCTCTAACTATAATTCCACTTTCAGATCATGATTTCAAGCTATTTGCTATCGTCAGTGAAAGACAGGAATAAAGAAACTAGATCTAAATACAAACTCTGAGCGTTTATGAAACAATTTCTATTCAGCTTGCAAGCGTGAATTTTTTAGACACGTAATGTCTTCAAACTCAGCATAGCAAACCAGATAGCTATATGGGTCTGATCTCAGTTCAGCATCACCACATAGTAGAAGCCTCTGCAATCTATATCATTGCAAGAAAGACCTCAAAGGTACATTTATGATAAACAAAAATGCAAGTTAAAAAACTTGCTAACGCTTGTATTTATGTCCACAGATGGCGTCCTACCAAAAACACCTATCAAGCGTATTTTCGTTTACATAAACGTCAGAGTAGTTAGTATTCACTATCTCTAACTATAATTCCACTTTCAGATCATGATTTCAAGCTATTTGCTATCGTCAGTGAAAGACAGGAATAAAGAAACTAGATCTAAATACAAACTCTGAGCGTTTATGAAACAATTTCTATTCAGCTTGCAAGCGTGAATTTTTTAGACACGTAATGTCTTCAAACTCAGCATAGCAAACCAGATAGCTATATGGGTCTGATCTCAGTTCAGCATCACCACATAGTAGAAGCCTCTGCAATCTATATCATTGCAAGAAAGACCTCAAAGGTACATTTATGATAAACAAAAATGCAAGTTAAAAAACTTGCTAACGCTTGTATTTATGTCCACAGATGTCGTCCTACCAAAAACACCTATCAAGCGTATTTTCGTTTACATAAACGTCAGAGTAGTTAGTATTCACTATCTCTAACTATAATTCCACTTTCAGATCATGATTTCAAGCTATTTGCTATCGTCAGTGAAAGACAGGAATAAAGAAACTAGATCTAAATACAAACTCTGAGCGTTTATGAAACAATTTCTATTCAGCTTGCAAGCGTGAATTTTTTAGACACGTAATGTCTTCAAACTCAGCATAGCAAACCAGATAGCTATATGGGTCTGATCTCAGTTCAGCATCACCACATAGTAGAAGCCTCTGCAATCTATATCATTGCAAGAAAGACCTCAAAGGTACATTTATGATAAACAAAAATGCAAGTTAAAAAACTTGCTAACGCTTGTATTTATGTCCACAGATGGCGTCCTACCAAAAACACCTATCAAGCGTATTTTCGTTTACATAAACGTCAGAGTAGTTAGTATTCACTATCTCTAACTATAATTCCACTTTCAGATCATGATTTCAAGCTATTTGCTATCGTCCGTGAAAGACAGGAATAAAGAAACTAGATCTAAATACAAACTCTGAGCGTTTATGAAACAATTTCTATTCAGCTTGCAAGCGTGAATTTTTTAGACTCAGCATAGCAAACCAGATAGCTATATAGGTCTGATCTCAGTTCAGCATCACCACATAGTAGAAGCCTCTGCAATCTATATCATTGCAAGAAAGACCTCAAAGGTACATTTATGATAAACAAAAATGCAAGTTAAAAAACTTGCTAGCGCTTGTATTTATGTCCACAGATGGCGTCCTACCAAAAACACCTATCAAGCGTATTTTCGTTTACATAAACGTCAGAGTAGTTAGTATTCACTATCTCTAACTATAATTCCACTTTCAGATCATGATTTCAAGCTATTTGCTATCGTCAGTGAAAGACAGGAATAAAGAAACTAGATCTAAATACAAACTCTGAGCGTTTATGAAACAATTTCTATTCAGCTTGCAAGCGTGAATTTTTTAGACACGTAATGTCTTCAAACTCAGCATAGCAAACCAGATAGCTATATGGGTCTGAATAGAAATTGTTTCATAAACGCTCAGAGTTTGTATTTAGATCTAGTTTCTTTATTCCTGTCTTTCACTGACGATAGCAAATAGCTTGAAATCATGATCTGAAAGTGGAATTATAGTTAGAGATAGTGAATACTAACTACTCTGACGTTTATGTAAACGAAAATACGCTTGATAGGTGTTTTTGGTAGGACGCCATCTGTGGACATAAATACAAGCGTTAGCAAGTTTTTTAACTTGCATTTTTGTTTATCATAAATGTACCTTTGAGGTCTTTCTTGCAATGATATAGATTGCAGAGGCTTCTACTATGTGGTGATGCTGAACTGAGATCAGACCCATATAGCTATCTGGTTTGTATGCTGAGTTTGAAGACATTACGTGTCTAAAAAATTCACGCTTGCAAGCTGAATAGAAATTGTTTCATAAACGCTCAGAGTTTGTATTTAGATCTTAGTTTCTTTATTCCTGTCTTTCACTGACGATAGCAAATAGCTTGAAATCATGATCTGAAAGTGGAATTATAGTTAGAGATAGTGAATACTAACTACTCTGACGTTTATGTAAACGAAAATACGCTTGATAGGTGTTTTTGGTAGGACGCCATCTGTGGACATAAATACAAGCGTTAGCAGGTTTTTTAACTTGCATTTTTGTTTATCATAAATGTACCTTTGAGGTCTTTCTTGCAATGATATAGATTGCAGAGGCTTCTACTATGTGGTGATGCTGAACTGAGATCAGACCCATATAGCTATCTGGTTTGCTATGCTGAGTTTGAAGACATTACGTGTCTAAAAAATTCACGCTTGCAAGCTGAATAGAAATTGTTTCATAAACGCTCAGAGTTTGTATTTAGATCTAGTTTCTTTATTCCTGTCTTTCACTGACGATAGCAAATAGCTTGAAATCATGATCTGAAAGTGGAATTATAGTTAGAGATAGTGAATACTAACTACTCTGACGTTTATGTAAACGAAAATACGCTTGATAGGTGTTTTTGGTAGGACGCCATCTGTGGACTCGGATACAAGCGTCTGAACTAAGTTTTTTAACTTGCATTTTTGTTTATCATAAATGTACCTTTGAGGTCTTTCTTGCAATGATATAGATTGCAGAGGCTTCTACTATGTGGTGATGCTGAACTGAGATCAGACCCATATAGCTATCTGGTTTGCTATGCTGAGTTTGAAGACATTACGTGTCTAAACGAAATTCACGCTTCCAAGCTGAATAGAAATTGTTTCATAAACGCTCAGAGTTTGTATTTAGATCTAGTTTCTTTATTCCTGTCTTTCACTGACGATAGCAAATAGCTTGAAATCATGATCTGAAAGTGGAATTATAGTTAGAGATAGTGAATACTAACTATTCTGACGTTTATGTAAACGAAAATACGCTTGATAGGTGTTTTTGGTAGGACGCCATCTGTGGACATAAATACAAGCGTTAGCAAGTTTTTTAACTTGCATTTTTGTTTATCATAAATGTACCTTTGAGGTCTTTCTTGCAATGATATAGATTGCAGAGGCTTCTACTATGTGGTGATGCTGAACTGAGATCAGACCCATATAGCTATCTGGTTTGCTATGCTGAGTTTGAAGACATTACGTGTCTAAAAAATTCACGCTTGCAAGCTGAATAGAAATTGTTTCATAAACGCTCAGAGTTTGTATTTAGATCTAGTTTCTTTATTCCTGTCTTTCACTGACGATAGCAAATAGCTTGAAATCATGATCTGAAAGTGGAATTATAGTTAGAGATAGTGAATACTAACTACTCTGACGTTTATGTAAACGAAAATACGCTTGATAGGTGTTTTTGGTAGGACGCATCTGTGGACATAAATACAAGCGTTAGCAAGTTTTTTAACTTGCATTTTTGTTTATCATAAATGTACCTTTGAGGTCTTTCTTGCAATGATATAGATTGCAGAGGCTTCTACTATGTGGTGATGCTGAACTGAGATCAGACCCATATAGCTATCTGGTTTGCTATGCTGAGTTTGAAGACATTACGTGTCTAAAAAAAAATTCACGCTTGCAAGCTGAATAGAAATTGTTTCATAAACGCTCAGAGTTTGTATTTAGATCTAGTTTCTTTATTCCTGTCTTTCACTGACGATAGCAAATAGCTTGAAATCATGATCTGAAAGTGGAATTATAGTTAGAGATAGTGAATACTAACTACTCTGACGTTTATGTAAACGAAAATACGCTTGATAGGTGTTTTTGGTAGGACGCCATCTGTGGACATAAATACAAGCGTTAGCAAGTTTTTTAACTTGCATTTTTGTTTATCATATATATATATATAATAAAATCTTTATTTTGTCTTCCATAAAATAATAATGATTTATTTGTAACACCTATATAAATCTCAGTAACCATATAACAGGTAAAATACCTATTAAAGCCTGTTTCAACATCTAGTTTGCTGCACTTTTCAAATTTCCCTAATCTATTTAACGCTAACACACAATTTCAGACATAAAACCATCTAGTGTATGTTTGGGCAAATAGTGGCCCATGTGCCACTTGTGAGCCACTAAGAGTTTTTTTTTTGTGGACAGCCATGACAATCAAAAAATCCACCTTTTAATGGTTTTCATGTTCAGTTAGGCTTTTTATTACACACTAGAATGCATGAGAGTTAATCAAGCTATGAATAAATAAAATATGTTGATCATTTATGAGTTTGTGTATCTCAAGAACATAGCTATATTTCCTAATTAAGTCAATCTAATAATATTGATGATTTGAAGTGTCAGTGTGATCAGTTTTTCATTTATTTAAAACGCGATGCCAGAATTCGTACAAGATTTCATGGTTATTCGTCACATCATACATCATAAATTGAGAAGAAAATACTAAAAGTAAAACCGGGATAACATTGTATTATTTTTCCGGTGCTTAACTAAGAAGCATATTGGCAAATATTATTTATACATAATGATTATAATAAATTAGCAATAATAATGCACAATGAAAAGTCGATATTAAAAGTAAAATATTTTATTTAAACAAATTAAACTATTTAAAAGATAAATTACTAATAAATGGAAAAAAAAACATACATACACGCTTATCCAGACAATGTTATTGATTAAATAATTAAAAGTTATTGTTATGAATTTTTAATACTTCTACAAAGTCCCTTGAATGATAAAAATGGAAATGTCTGTATTAGCTGTATGGTAGAAGCTTATAGTTATTTTAGATGGCCGAAATTTTTAGTCACAAATCAGGAATAAATAATCTTAGCTTACTGGTAAGTTTGTGTAGATTCTTGTGTAAATGTATTTCATAGGAAGTTAACAAGTTTCACTCTGTCGAAATTCTCTTAACATTCCTGGTCAGTTGCAAAATATGACATGATATGAAGGTTCTGGAGTAACATCTTTATGGCGAAAGAAGTTACCCACATGTTGTGATTTCTATTCACACTTGACACATTTGTTCAGCTTATGAATATTCTGGGATGTGGCATTTATAGCAATTGGGATAGCAGGAATCACATCTAGCCCTGTTCCCTCACCCATCCATTCATGACAAAACCAGCAAAAGACCTCACTCGAAGCTATTTGTTTCATTTTATACTCTCAATCAGTTTTTTTAGGTGTCTGCATATATATATATATATATATATATATATATATATATATAGACACCTAAAAAATACTATATATATATATATATATATATATTATTTTTTCTAATCGCAATCTTGTACGTTTGGAATTTTTTTTATTTATTTATCTTGATTGGTAATCTGTTAGTCATTTTTAATTCTTCCAATTTTAACTTTTATTTTTAAATGAATAAATAATTCGAAGCAAACAATCAAGCTTTCATTGAACATTTAAAAAAAAAAAAAATTATACTAAGTAAAAAAAAAAAATATGTATTTTACACAAACTTTGAATTTGTCTTTTTTTTAGCTTTTAAGTATTATCAAAAGCCAAATAACATTGGACCATCTATATGTAGATGGAACAGCCTTGAACCAAAATTTCCTCTTATGCACAACTGAAGATTTGTCTCATATCTTCTACTAGTTCAGCAATGTCTATATGCATGTGCAGTGTAGATACAATGCTTAGTGCTTTACTGGTTAATCTGGTTAAATATTTTTTATTACTTACAACAGTAAATATATACATTTCCAAATTTAGTGAAACCATGAACCCTCCAAAAAAACGTAAAATCAATAATGAATGTCGTGTTTTTAATGAAGAGTGGACAAAAATATATTTCTTTGGTAAGCAGTTTGTTTATTGTGTCATGAAATGATATCCGTATATAAGAAATACAATCTGAAACGACATCATAAAACAAAACACAGCAAATTTGGTTGCAAACTTTCCAAGTAAGAACATAAATTAAAAGCTGCAGACTGTGAAAAAGCGGAAGAAGCAAATAAACAATATTTATGAAGAAATCAACACTTCAAAATAGTGCTACAGAAACAAGTATTATGGTAGCCTACAACATTGCTAAATGCAGCAAGCCTTTTTCAGATTACGAGTTTATTAAGCAGTGTATAGTAGAATGTGCAAGCATATTGTGTCCTGATGAGAGAAATAAATTTGAAAGCATTTCATTATCAAGAATAACTATAGTATGTCTTATTTACTCAATTAGTGATGAACTCACAGAACAGCTGAAGACTGTGAGCAAAGATTTTGTTTGGTTTTCTTTGGCACTGAATGAGAACACAGATAATGAAGACACTGCCCAATTCTTCATCTTTATCTGTGGAATTGATGAAAATTTTCTCATTACAGAAGAATTACTTGGCCTTGAATTAATGAAAGATGGAACCACTGGTAAGTAATTGCTTGAGTTTGCTTTGAATTGTCTGGAGAAAAGTTGCTTGTCCTGGAACAAAATGGCAAGCATTACAACAGATGGGGACAGAGCTTTCAATAGAAAAAATGTAGGTATGGTTAAACTTTTAAAAAACAAGTTACAAGCACAAGTCACATACATTGATATCTTGTCATTTTATTGCATTTTGCATCAGGAGAGCCTTTGTAAAGCTGCACTGGTCTTAAAGCATGTGGTAGTTGCTATTGTTAGTGTGGTGAGCACAATCAAAGCAAGGGCATTCCACCATTGACAGTTCAAATTTTTTCTTGAGGATGTGGAAGCAGAGTATGAAGATGTAATTTACCACAACTGTGTAAGAAGGTTAATACTGGACAAAATAATAAAAAGAGTCGGGACATTACAGAATGAAATCCTCATTTCTGGACATGAAGGAGATATCTCATGATTTTGTTGCAAAATAGGGTGTGAGGAGTAAATATATGATATGATGTTTGCAGCTGATGTATCTGAGTAATTGAATGAAATGAATGTGACAATGCAGGGAAAAGGGATTGTTTGCACATGAAATGTGGAAGCATGTAAAATAATTCAAAACAAAACTAGGTCTATTTAACAGGAGACAATTTTTATCATTTTCTGTTATTAGGAAAACAGAAAGTGCCTGAAAGTGTTTTTTCTAAGAATAAGGATCATCTGCAGCATTTGCAGGATGAGGTCACAAGAACATTTCAGGACTTTAAAAAATTTGAGCCTTAATTCAATTTGCTCCCTTATCCTATCACTGCTGATACTGACACAACACCAGAAGAGCTGCAGCTTGAACTTATTGACATGAAGTCAGAACACATAGTGAAAAAAATATTTAATGCTGTGAAATTAGTTGACTTTTACAAATCTTTGTCTGCTGAAAAATGTCCTTGTATAAACAAATTTTCGGGTAAAATGTTCTCTATAATTAGGTCTACATATACTTATGAGCAAAGTTTTTCTTGCTTGAAGATCAACAAATGTAAATATAGATTCTCTTTGATAGACATTAACTTGCATGCTGTGATGAGAATCTCAACAAGCAATCTCACTCCTGATTTCAAAAAAAATGTAGAAAAGTGTGATAGAGTACATTTGTCTCAGTTAACTGATTCCGAAATTAAATGTGCTTGCAGCTATAGATGACAAAAAATTAACACAATAAATAAATTGAATAATTAATTTATATTTATTGATTTTTATGGTACAATTTATACTTTTTCTGAAATGCAATGTTGACTAATGAATGCAATCATTTTAAAAGGTGTAGCTCTCCACTAACCTCTATTTCTACAAAGTGGCCCCCAATCCAAAACAATTGCCCACTCCTGATCTAGTGTTAAACAATTTTTATTTAAACATACTGGGTATTGAAAAAAGCTTTTTATGTGTAATATTATTTCTGAGATTTATATAATTATTATAATGAATTCATTATTTTCGGATTTTTATATATATATATATATATATATATATATATATATATATATATATATATATATATATATATATATATATATATATATATATATATAGAGAGAGAGAGAGAGAGAGAGCTTAGAGAGTCAGTAAAACATTAAAGCAAATACACAAAAAGAAAGCAATATATCATTTAACTTATGCAATACTAATATTAACTATAATGATCATAAAGAAGTACATTTTATTTACCCTACAAATAAAATAATAATAATAATAATAATAATAATAATAATAATAATAATAATAATAATAATAATAATAATAATAATAATAATAATAATAATAATAATAATAATAATAATAATAATAATAACAACAACAACAACAACAACAACAACAACAACGACAAAAACAGTCACTCATAAATGAATATGTAAGTGTATATAAATAGGGAAATTGAACTTAATGTTAAATATTTGCCTCAAATTATTCAGAAATTATTTACAGATTCGTTTGCATCCTATGTCCTTTTTTAAAAGACCAATCAGTAAATACTTTGTCTATACTATCATACACTAATATATTTAACACGCACACACAAATCAATAGTAAAAAAATGGCTTAAAATTAATAATTGTTATAATAAACATATACATATTACTGTTAAAATTTACCTAACATAAATATTATTGATACCTTAAAGAAAAGATTATTTAAAACTTAAATATCATTTAGTATTATAAAAAAATTATTGATGATTCAATAATTATTTCATTTTTACTTAACAATACTCATAATGTTTTGAATTTACTCAGGGGTATAATATTTAAATCACTAAACATCACATGATCACCATCTCTTAAACTATCTAAGCTATTGAGCTTAGATTGAAAATATTCATGTCTTTTTAATTTCATTCTCATAGTTTTGTAATTAAGTAGAAATAAAAGGTGGCTGCTGGAGGGTTGCATTAGATCCTAAGATCTAGGTGCAGTGCTCTCAGATCCAAGGCTCCTCACTGATGAAGGCAACAAGACAGAAACTAGTCCGGGGATATTGAATGGGTAGGCACTAGATAGTGATTTTATGTGCAAGTCTTCTGGCATCCATTGATTACTCTGTTTGGCACAGGGTGGCACTACTGTATGGAGAGTTTTGCCCGAGTATAATATTTCAAAATAAAATAAGCAACCTCTGTAATATTGAGCATCATATATATATATATATATATATATATATAATGTAGTATAAGAATATCTGCTATAGCTTGGGATTTTGTTTGTTTATTTGTTTTATACATTTTTTGGAAAATAAAGTTTTACATTTGTGAAAGATATTGTAAAATTAATCTGAAACTAATGAAATAAATCATTATCACGTCTTGTAAACAGCCTTTCCATTACTTTTACAGCAATACTTTTTATGGATAGTATATGAGAATCGAAATTAAATTTCATAATGATGATATGATTAGGAAAAAGAACATTTATTTATATATGATGTCTTCAATGCTCCTTCAACTCAAATAGTGACATAATAAAAAGAGTTAGAATTTTATTTACAAATAAGCTTTTTAGAAGCGAAAAGTATAAGGGCAGGGAATGATTTTAACATTGTCTGTAATCAAATATTCTAAATCTTTATGTTTCACGTAGAAACATGAGCTTAGATTGACTACTTGTTAAAAATTTAGACATTGATTTTTTTTTTGTGTGTAGAAAATTTGATTATTATTTTTATTTCATATGTTCCCCAAATAAAATGTTTTTTTTTTCCTCAATGAAAGCTTTTCTTCATCAAAAGGCCAGATACACAACAGTAAAAAAAAGATTTATGTTGTTAACAGATCCTGACAAGTATTTGTTTGATTAAAAATAAGATTATATATTTTAACAAATTATAGTTAATAATTGATTGAAATGCATATGGGAGTAATAGTAATAAGATTTTTTTACTTTTGAGAAATTACCCATTAATTGTTGTTTTTGTTGTTATCATCATCATCAATTACTGTAATGATAAGATTGAAGTGTATTTAATTTTGTAATTTTTATATTCGAATGTTTTTTTTTTAATTATCTACTACACTACTAATATTTAAGATGTAGGTAATTTTTCTTTATAATAAAATGATGATATGAAAATAATTATCCATCAATGTTGGATGCAGTTTTATGTATAATAAAATAATTGTTTTCCAGTAACATTTCATAAAACTTTTTTAAAGATTTGCATATAAAACACAGGAGATTGGAAAAAAGCAAACACTAAATTATAAAAATATGTTCTTTATAAAATATTTATTTTTGTTTGTGTTGAATTAGAGTTTCAGAAAAGCTGTTGATTCTTTTTTTTGTTTGTTTGTTTTTTTGAACAGGTAAATATAAAAATTTCATCTTTTCAAAATATATCAATAATATTTTATTGCCAACTTAATGCAGAATTTTGATTTGCCATCAGATATAATAGATCAATGACTTTGAAAAGTGGTGAAAAAAATAAAATATTGGAACAAAAATGCTTACAAATAATAAATAGAATATAGCTCGCAATGGAAAACACACTACATGGATATCTATCCCAAATGTCTATAACCCAAAATGCAGAATGATGAAATAAGTTTATATATTTGAAAAAAAAATGTACTTCTTATTATATCTTTAATAAAGGTAAAGCAACTAATACGTTTTAGTATTACAAAAACATTTTGATAAACTACATCTGAAAAAGTAAGATAATATCTACATCAGTACGTCTATTCATATTTGATATACACAATGTCATACATATTCCCACATACACATAAATATGATTTCAAAATTAAAAACAATTCATGTTAGCATATTAGAAAGTTATTAATTTAATGTTATTCAATCTGAAAGGATCCCAAAGTACTCTACTATTTCTCAAACTTCTGCAATTGACATTCATTTGCCGTAGTAAAGCTATATTTTTTTTTTTTCCTTTACCTAATATTACTTATTATATCATTTATTCTTTTTTTTTTAATTTTATAAATTATATTTCTTGTACAAAATAATTAATAATATTATAAAATATATAGACTGATTTTCTTTTATAAAACTTTCAGTAGTTTAAAAGAAGTGTATTTAAGTTACACATATACATCTGAATCTATTTTTATGCAGTAAATAGGTTCCGGAGAAAACCCCCATAAAAATCACCCAAAAATAGACTAAACTTACTTGAAAAATGTGGGGATCATAATTTTCAAAAATTGCTTAAAACAAAGGCAACTAGGTAAATTTACTTTAAAATTAGCATAAAAAATAATGAAATAAATTATAATTAATAAAAAATTTCAAATATTTGAAAAAATCGATACAAGACAAGCCTTTTTTTTTTATTACTTTATTTTTATTAACTATTTAATCTTATTCAAAACAATATGTTTTTATATGTAATTTATATTCCATTTTTTCATACCTATTTTAATCATTATAGCTATTTGACAATATGTGCTTCGTTTTATTAACTTGTACAAAATCAGATTTCGCACAAGAGGAAATATAATTTGTTCCAACTTCAGTTTCCTGCTGTGTTAATGATTCTCTTTCGATAATGTAATCAGTACATAAACTTTCAGACTATCATTTTACTAATTGTTTATGAAGCACACAATATCCAGACTGCTATCTCTAGTTGTTAGAGAATGCACTCCCACAAGTGCAACTACATATATAATATGCTTCCTGGAGTGTGTTAATAATGACTAACGGTTAAATTTTCCTTTATACGCATATGTACATGGAGAAACATTTAGATAGAAAAAAGTTAGAATTAAAATTATTTAAGAACTTTTAAAGTTACATTTTTTAAAATAGAAATTAAAAGTTTTTATATATTTTTCCTTGTAACTTTTTTCTGTCTAAAAGTTTCTCCATGTGTTTATGTGTATAAAGAAAATATAAACATACACATACATAACATAGACATACAACTATTTAGCTCTTGTTGGAATTTAAAGACTCATTCATATTTTGCATCATTAACAAGAAAATGATTTTCCAATTGATTAGAAAGTTGAAGAATTTTTCGAATCATTTTTCAAGGAACAGTTTCCATTTCTGTTTCATTATCTTTTTTGTAAAACTTCTACTGTATCTAAATTTATTGTCAAACCTTTTTTCAACAGACATTTAAAATATGTAAAATTTAATGTGTGTATATAAAATGGGAGAATCCCGATTTTAGTGGAATACGAACTTATTTATCACCTAAAAGAAAATGACCTAAATCGATATTAAGAAGAAACATGTATCACATAAATTCAAAATTGCATTAAAAATTTACACAAACAGAAACACAGGTGTATTATATCAAATACATTTACGTACATTCATGACAATTAATTATTTATTAATCAATCAATAAGTGTTTTATATTAAAGTTTTTTGATCATGCAGCTTTGTAATATAAGTAATTCCAGTTTCAACCCTATTTGTTCTTTTTCAATTTCCATCTTTTTAAAATAGTACTGAAGGCAGTGAAACATTTCATTTCACATGTCTATATCTAATATAAAATGTAATTTGAGTTTATTTCTCCATTTATATGTTTTAGATATTTTTATAACATCGCACTACAAATTAATACATTGTAAAACAAAGCAAAACTCTCCATAAAGTATTGCCACCCTGTACTAACCACAGTAATCAATGAATGCCAGAAAGCTTGTGCATAAAATCCCTATCTAATGCCTACTCATCCAATATCCCCAGACTAGTTTCTGGCTTGTGGCCATCATCAGTGAGGAGCTTTAGATCTGAGAGCACAACACCTAGATCTTAGACCTAATGCAACCCTACAGTGCCTACATTTTATCTCTACTTAACTACAAAACTATGAGAATATGTAATATATGCATGATTCAAACTCAAACCTTCACACGACCCACTACTCTCACTGCCATCTCATATAGCTGACCCACCTGATCACACATGTGTTGAAAAGATAAATAATCACCAATATAAGTATTTCATGCTAAACCAGCAATCATCAGTTGGTCTAGATTACTATCATCATACATATATACAATTGGTGCTCAGCTTTATATTAAGATCACCAATCATCATACTTTAATGGACATGCTTCAAACTATTCCAACTCACAACTCTTCAGCCTTTCATTTCATTGAAAATCTGATGATGGAACGTTCAAAGCCCTTGTTAGTGCCAAGGTTGTCATCCTACCCATGTTGACATATTAGTCATTCTGACCCCTCATGTACAGGATAATAATCCATTTACACATACAAAGGTGAGGGATGGGCAGACCTTTTATACAGTATTTTATATAAATTAATACATTGTACAGGCTTAAACCTGCATTATATATGTAATATATGCGGGATTTGAACTCAGACTTTCACATTACCCAATACTCGGCACTAACAAGGACTTTGAATGTTCCATCATCGTATTTTTAATGAAATGAAAGGCTGAAGAGTTGTGAGTTGGAATAGTTTGAAGCCTGTCCAGCTGAGTACTGATTGTATATATGTGTGAGGATAGTAATCTAGACCCACTGATGATTGCTGGTTTAGCATGAAATACTTATATTGGTGATTATTTATCTTTTCAACATGTGTGGGAACAGATCGGTCAGCAATATGAGATGGCACTGAGAGAAGTAGGTCAAGTGAAAGTCCGAGTTTGAATCCTGCATATATAACATCGCACTATATAAATAAAATATTTGTTAAATATTGTTTTAGTAATATAACAATACAATACAAATGGAATACATATATCCATGATTTCACTTATCAAAAGAATAAAAAGTCAGATGTCAGTGTATTGTCTCACATCTAGCATCATTAGGAGTTAAACAAATTTACATACTGATAACATGATCTTGTTTAATATTAGGAAATTAATAATATTACTCTCATCAAATGTTTATCTTTATTTATACTATTATTTTTATTCAATATTACATGAATTTTACAATAAATTTATGTAAATCATGATATTTTAACTTTTACTTTTAGTATTGGCATTGATTTTGATTTTTTTGTAATTTTAAAAGTTTATAATATTTTCTCCTGAAATCATTTACCTGTACAGATCAAGGGACTTGTAAAATGATACATCATATATGCCCTCCAGATGAGGCAATATTTTCATCCATACAAATACATTTGCAATGGGTATAGTGTCCTTATCCTATTGGATTTGAAATAAGTTTGCATATATTCGCGATAACTGCTCATTTATTCACACTTTTTTGGAACCAATTTTTTTTATTTCTGGGCCTATTCCTTTCCTTTTTATTTCAGTTCTCATTCCTGGATGTGATAAACACTTTGTTGCTCTTTTCAGATTTTCTGATTTTGAGGGTAAGAAAAATGTCACTCCAATGTAGTATGCATATCCTGTCTTTATTATTTGTGCTGCTTTTGCTCTTTAGCATAACATTCTTCATATTATTGATCAGTTTCATTGTTCTGGTGTAATTTATCTTTCTAATTTCCGAAAGTTTTTGATTCTAGAAAGTTATGACAATGAGAAAAATAAATTTAACAACTTTTTCTGTTTTTTTTTTTTTTTTATTTCTATAAAGATAATCATCTGTTTGACTCTAAATTTTAAATTAATTCAAATAATCCTAATGATTTGACATTCTGTCATGCTACAACTGACAATTTTATTCATTTTAATTTTTCTTCCAACAATAATTGAATATAACTTTCATATTTTTTTAATGTGAAATCCTTCTTACACAATATGATAACCGATTTTTTATTGGAACTCTTCTGGCCAAAAATTTACTCCAAATTTACTTTTTGTATCTAGACTAGAATAATTGTGTTAATAAATAAATTTGGACCACATAATCCTTTTCTGTTTAATGGTTTTATTAAAAATAACTTCCAAAAGTTTACAATAATAAATAGGAATATACCCACCTCATCACTGAACATCTTCATTCTGACAAATTGAATAATACATAACGGTAGACTTCAGAATTTATTTTTAGTCATATGATTGTTATAATTTGAATGTTTGTTTGATTTTCCCTCTCCTATGTTATTTTTATCTTTTATAAAATCTTTTCTCGATTATGTAAACAGACTTTGTGTAATTTATTTTTAACATAATTAATTTATAGTTTATTAATAATGCCAACTAACCTGTCTAGATGTCTCACATCTTCTTTTGAGACTGCCTGAATTTTTCTTTGAATTTTAAATTTGATCATCATCCTGTCTCTTCACTTTCATTTTTCAATTATTTCTATTATATTTTAAAAACTCTCTCAGGATTTATTTTCACTACATGTAATGAATTATTGGACCAGTTCATCCAAAGCAATACTTAATTTTATTTCCACGAATTTTATATTCTGTTGTATTTGCTCTTGGACTTGAGCTGCATTTTACTGTTTCATACTATATACAGTCTCTTGAGCCGCTTGATGTTTTATTGCATCTCTTAAACTTCTTTTTTTTGTATATTGATTCAATTCAATGTTAAATGTGACTGTCTTTACTTTGTGGTACTGGCTTTTGTATAGGTGATTGTTATATCTTTAATTGTGATACACATGATTACATATATGTAGAAAAGATCAATAATGATTGAAAGTATGAGTTCAAACCCCCATACAATTAGGTTCAGGATATATGAAGGGTGCCTTTATTATTATTATATATATATATATATATATATATATAGCAGGATCATCCATGTTAAAAAAATTTAAATATTGATATAGTAATGTTTTGACTTGATTACACAACTCATCTACTGCATGATAAAATGTATAAAGACGGTTGTAGAGGCGCTACAGTCACTGATTTGAAAAGAAAAAAACCTTAATGTTCTACCAATAGCAAAAATGTTGCATTAAGAATGTTTTTTTTTAAAATATCTCAATGTTTTCTCTACTTTTGCACTGTTAGAGATTATGTCATCTGGATATAAACCTGGTACTAGAAAAATAAGTTTTATGATCTGAATCTATAGTATAGAGTGAAAGTTCTGCTGATGATGAGTGCTGTTTAACTGCATTAGCATGCTCATCTCTCCTAACACTGATGTGATGATTACTCATGCCTATGTAAGAAGTGTTACATTTTTCACATGAGATTTGATAAACACCATGAGATTGAAAAGGGATTGAATTCTTAGGTTCGGTTATTATATTGCGGATCTATTGATGAGTAGAAAATGCTGTATTTATACTATAACTTTTTAATATACATCCAATTCTGTCTGTAGTTCTTTTTACATATGGAACACAAATCCTAATAGCTGATTTATCAACTTTTTGTTTATTATTCTGTTCATTTTTGGCTTGAAATAAGGTTTTTTAATAAATTTATAACTATAACTATTTGTTAATAAATCACTATTAATATGATTTATTTCTTTTTTTCAGATGTGACTTATCTGAAAGATTAAATGCTCTATTTAAAATAGTTTTGGCTATGGAAACTATCAGAGTTGTGTGATGATGAGAATGGGGATGTAAATATCTGTCCGTGTGTGTAATCTTTCTGTAAATCAAAAAAGATAAATTAATTGGTGTTCTGGAAACTAGAACATCAAGAAAAAGGAGTTTTTCATCATATTCTGCCTCAATTGTAAATTTAATAGAGGATGCATATTATTTATATGTAAGAAACAATCATCTAATTTATTTTTTACATGTTTCCATATGACAAAAGTGATATATATGTATCTGAGTCAAATGAGAGGTTTTAAAAATGATGATTCTAAAGCACAATTTCTATATTTTCCATGAATAAATAAGCTATTACTCCTGCGATAGGTGAGCCTGTAGGAGTACCATAAACTTGTCTGAAATGATGTCCATTGTATACAAAATATTTTTCAAAAGACAATGTTTAATCATATAAATAATATAGTTTGGTAAAAGAACGCTATAATTTACTAAATTATATTATTGCTTTGATTAAACATTGTCACTTGAACACATATTTTGTATACAATGGACAACATTATGGACAAGTTTCCATTCTCTTATGGGCTCAGCTATCTCTGGAGTTATAGTTGATTTATTTATGGAAAATATAGAAAGTCATGCTTTAGAATCATCATCTTTAAAACTTCTCATTTGGCTCAGAAACATAGATGATGGGAAAAATAAATTAGAATATTTTTCTTACATTTAAATAATATACATCCTCATATTAAATTTACAATAGGAGACATTGTCTGATGGAAAACTTCCTTTTCTTGATGTTCTAGTCACCAGAACACCAAATAGTTTATTTTTTTGGATTTACAGAAAGAATATGCACATGAACAAATATTTACATTTCCATTCTCATCATCACCCAACTCAGATAGTTTCCAAAAGCAAAATTCTTTTAAATAGAGCAATTAACCTTTCAGATAAGTCACATCTGAAAGAATAAATAAATAATATTAATATTGGGTTATTAGCAAATAGTTGTAATTATAAATTTAAATGAAAAAGGCTTGTTTCAAGCCCAAAATGGACAAAATAGTAAACAAAAAGGTGATAAATCAGCTATTATGGTTTGTGTTCCATATGTAAAAAAAAACTACAGACAGTATTGGACATATATTAAAATGCTATAATATAAATACAGCGTTTTTTACTCATCAAAATTACAGCACTATAATAACTGAGCCTAAGGATTCAATCCCTTTTGAATTCCATGGTGTTTATGAAATCTCATGTGAAAATTGTAAAGCTTCTTCCATAGGTATGAGTAATCGTCAGATCAGTGTTAGGAGAGATGAGAATGCTAATGCAGTTAAACAACACTCATCATCATTAGCACTTTCCCTCCATATTATAGATTCAGGTCATAAAATTGATTTTTCTAATAATAGGATCATATCCAGATGTGATAATTTTTATCAGTGCAAAATTAGAGAAGCCATTGAAATACTTAAAAAGCCAGATTGTATCAATAGGGGAGATGATAATGCAAACTTCCTTCTACTTGGAAATATTTTTTTTTAAAACATTCTTAATTTTACATTTTTGCTATTGGCAGAACTTCAAGGTTTTTTTTTAAATCAGTGATTGTAGCGCTTCTACAACTGTCTTTTTACCTTCATCTACCAATAGATGACTTGTGTGATCATGTTGAAACATTGGTATATCAATATTTAATTTTTTTAAACATGGATGAACCTGCAAGATATGTTTTTTTATATATGCAACCTGCAAAAATCTTCATATCAACCTTAAATTCTCATATCCTGAATATTCCATTACTTTACACTCAGTCTCATTCTCATCTCACATTCAATATCATTACTACTTGAGATTTTAACGGTTTTTCTTTAAAAAATTAACTTTGACAATGCCAAAAATTTCATCAAAACTATTGGAACTAATGTAATATAATTAAAAATTTAACCAAGACATTTTATTTACACCACATAATCATGAAAAACATTATAAATATTAAAAATAATAAAAATGACAGTCTTTGTTTATTGGTGATCAGTGAGAAATTGACAGCTAAAAAAGGAATAACAAAAAAATACTATCAAAAAGAGATTTTTGGTTGTTTTAATTAGTGAGGTTTTAACTCTCTCTTACCTATGATCTCTCACTCTGTGATTCAAGTTAAAATTTTAAAGGTGGTAATTTTTTATAATTATTTTTAAAAAAAAAAAGTGTTTAATATTGACCCTAATCATCTTTAAATCTAAGATGTGTCGATAAAGCTCACAGATTCACCATTGTAATGGTATTAATTTTCAGTTTAAGCTTTCTTAATTATCACATGAACCTACAGAGTAATAGTATATACAAGCACTTTAACACACTGGGTGATAAAGCTGTTAATGGTAAAAAAAACAATCAAAGTAAATTAATGCAGGCCTAGACCTTGCAAAGATTTGTTCTTCATATTCGTGGCCAAAACAGATTTTAAATTGTTGTTGTGATATTGATAAATGGTAATGTATGTAAATGCACATGTAAATTAATTTGTCTATTCTCTGAAGATAGCAAAACATGTGTCACATCTATTGATCACATTGTTATTGTTGATAATAAAATACACTTATTTAATCTTCCTTTTACAATCTTAAGCCTCAGCACATACTATTTTGGGGTTGGAAAGTTCAAACATATGACTGGCCTGTGTCTCATGGTCAAAAAATATTGAGATGTTTTTTTTTTTCTGTATGTGTACATGTGCTGAGCAGCTCTATTATAAACAGAGGCTTTGGACTCCCCATAGTATGTGGTACTACATCCAGTCTGAGGGCATGGAATGCTATATAAGTCTTGGGGTGTTTGACATAGATCAATTTTTGTCCTTCGCATTGTTAATGAGTCTTTTAGTATTGAGGGAGAGGAGTGTGGCAGTCGACCTTAAATTTATTAGCTAAGAGGAACTTTATGTTGATATTTTGAGTAAATTTAGTAAGTTTAACTACTAAATGTATCTTAATAGGAAGCAGGTGATGTGTGTAATTACAGATATCGTAAAGGTCATGCATGACATTTTTCTCCATTTTTATTTGTTTGAATATTTATTTTACAAAAGGAGAAAACTAAAATTAAATTGAAATGCATAGACTATTCGTCTATAATGAAATTTAAATGTGTTATATATACTTATTTCCAGCTTAACAGAAAGTTATCAATTATTACCAGGACTGTTCTTAAGTATACCTTTAAAATGTTTATTTAAATTAATTACATTTACAAAAAAATTCTTCATATATGTAAAAAAATATACTGGAGAAGTTTTATCATTCTTTTTAATACTTTTCATGATGAAATTATTCACTTTGATATTCCTAAAAAAATAATTTAAAATTAATACTGCATTAATTAAGCAAAGATAAGATATACATCAGAATAATTTAATACATCTTATCTTCTAAGTAATAATTGTCTTGTTTCAAAGGAATAGTGGCATGTAATTCGCTATTGAAAAAAGAGAATAAAATATTTGTTGACTTATGCATAAAGTTAGCTGAAATATTTCTAAAGACATTTTACATGCTGAATTATTTTTTTCTACTTACTGCTTTATAAAATAAAGAAATTTATTAAAGTTGAAACCGAAAATGTCATCATTATTGTACAGCAAACAATTTTAAAAGTTAAATATGCTTCTGGATGAGAATAAAAAAAATAAAACTGCATTATTATTTAACAAACCCACAAGATCCCAAAATATAATCAGCTGAACAAATTATTGCATTTCAATGTTGTCGTTCCCATGTTCAATGGCTTATTGCTTTATGTTTATTAATTTTTCTCTTATATAATTTAAGATGATTTTAAATTTAAAATTAATTTAGTTTTAAGTAACTATTTTATGTTGCATTTGGAAATCATTTTCCATATTTAAAAAATAAATTAGTTTTGACTTGAGGCTTCACATAACCATTTACCATTCGAAGGAGAATTATACACCCTTAACAGATGGCCCAGAGTGGAGAAAGCTTGTTAATGAATTAAGGTTTTGTGTTTGGTAAAAAAAATATTTTATGCAATATTTATTTTTGTATTTTGCTGTTTTCAACAATACTATTTTACTATTATAATTGCATCAGGTAATTTATTTATGCATTTTTGTTTCAATTGGTTTATTAGAATGTGTAGATATTCTATGAATTGTCAGTTAAATATTTTATTATGTGTTTTGGTCTTTGCTGGATAAATTAAACTATATTATATTTTGAGTCAGCAGAGGTATTCATCTCTCATAATAATTATTTAAAATGTATGGTATTTTATTCATTTATTAGTAAAACAACTAAAGTGTTTATCAGAAGTGATGATATTTTGAATAATTGCAATAAGAATCATAACTATTAATATTTCCATGTGTTTGACAATTATTATTCTCACATTCTTATTCACTTTATCAGCCACAATTTAATGAATTAATACTTTATATACCATACTTGTGTGTATTGTTACCTTGTGCAAAAATTGTATATGCTATTATTGTTTATATTGATATTTTATAGTCATTTGGATGATATTGCACATTGTTGGTTTCAGACAGTGCTTATTATTTGTTATAGTTAAAACTTGAATATGACTTTAGTCAGTTACAGTGTTAAATTTGTATTTTGTCATCATTTAGTTTATAGTATTGAATGACCTTATAATGTTAGTTCCTTCTTATTCATGTTTATTATTGTGCTTGACACAGTGGACAAGTTCCCCCATTATTATTATATACTTTTTCATGAATTGATTGTGCAACCTCTCAATTATCACATATTAATGGTACTTTATCCTTATAGAGGATCATATATTTTGGTATGTCTGATGTGCTGTGACAAAGTCCAGACATCTTCTTTTGCATCAGATATAAGTATTTGGAAGCACCATTTCCATTGATATTTTCTTGCATTGTGTAGGCTATGCTTTGTCCTATCACTCGTGATGTGATTAAATCTATTTTTCAAACATGACAGGTGAGGTTGTTTGTGATCTATATGTGTGATGACAATGATAAGCCAGTTTATTATTATTATTATTATTATTATTATTATTATTATTATTATTATTATTATTATTATTATTATTATTATTATTATTATTATTATTATTATTATTATTATTATTATTATTATTATTATTATTATTATTATTATTATTATTATTATTATTATTATTATTATTATTATTATTATTATTATGTTTCAAAGGTAACTTTATTAATAAAACATTTGGTTACATTGGTTGTATGTTATACATAGTGTTACATAGTTATTTCCTTTCAGTCTGTATGTTTGAAAAAGTCTCTTTGCATTTTATATCTTCCTGTATATCTTTTTCCCACCTTTGACTCTTAATGTTTCTTATTGATTTTTTTTGCTTGTATTCTTTTGTAACATTGAATTTTTATGCTTGCTTTTGCCTTTCTTGTTATGTCCTTTATTACAGTGAGACCTGTATTTAAATAGAGGCCACATTGCTGCAAAGATGTCAGGAGATGCAAGAAGGTTGTATCTTTCCCTTATTTTTTGTAATTTGTTTTTAGGTGTTAGGATGTCTTCTTGTATTGTTCCCTAGTGTAAAAGTGCATCTGGTACACCAGACTGCATACAAGCTGAAAGTGGCTGCCCTTATAGTTGGTATTGTATGTTTTTGAAAGTTTCCAGTATCTCATCTATTGTGGTTCCATTTTCCCTAAATCCACCAACCATCATCTGTCTTTTCATCCCTTTGATTCTGCATGCACAGGAAATCTATGCTTAGGTAGACTCTTCTGTATCTTATAATGTGAATTGTAGGTAATGCCTTTAAATTGACTTTAATGACAAAATCATAAAATTTTGGTTCCAAGTACCATTTCCTAAATTTTTTAATTAATTGGCTATTATCAATTCACAGTACAAATATTTGTTTATTTTCAGATTGTTTTGGGTTAAGAAATCATGTATCTGCAAATATTTATATTTTATAGGGCTTTTAAGTGTTACTTTGTTTTTGATGTCCTCAGTACTTTCAAGCAATATAAAGATGTAATTGTTTGTGGGTGGTGAGCGATCTGTGGGTGTAATTTCAAATATTTATTAAATATCTGGAAACCTTTAGATTATAGCTATTGGCAGATTTATTGTTTTTTGAGTCAGAAACACTGATATTGAGTGAAAGTCCAAGACCATTCCATTTTGTTGGTTGGTTAAGTTGATTTATTGAAATGGCTACTTCTTTCCTGTTCCATAGTCGTTTGTTACAAAAAGAGTTAATTGAGGCTGCAAATCATTTTGTGAAACTAAGTATTGTTAAATAGTAGTTGATTTTTAACATTATGAGTTGAGTGAATAGTGCTACTTTTGCTTATATTGATAGATATGATCTGGATAATGAGTCTGTGATTCTTTCTGCTTCGACCCTGAGGTTATTTTGTATTTTTGTTCTCATTAGATCCATTTCCAGATAAAATGGGAAATCTAGAAGCTTCTGGGTTTTCTTTGATAAATTTATTTGCTTATTTTTCAAGTAAAATTTTGTCCAAGCAGCTGACTTATTGAGATTAATTTTAAGTTTGAATTTTCTGTATAATCTTATATGATGTTCTGTAGTGCTGGTAGTTGATTTTAAGAATATAGTAAGGTCCATATAAGCTATGCAAAGAATGTATCTTTTAGTATTTGTTATTAGCATTCCCTTTATTTTATTTCAATTTCTTCTAATAAAGGCTTTATGTAGAATGTGAACAATAGTGTACTCAATGGTAACATTGTGGTATTTATTGAGTGGGAAAAATGATGATGAGGTTCACCAATTAAGTTTGATATGTATTTCTCTGTTTAAAAATAGATTGGCTATTGAGTATAATATTGATCATGATATTTGTGTTTCTTTTAGTTGTTTTAGTAATATTTTTAGTGGAACTGAATCAAAAGCACTTTCAAAATCTAGTTGTACTGCAATTGGAGCATATTTTTTTTGATAACGGAGTTAATTATAGTTTTAATGATTAGTGTTGCTTTATCTGTGGATGAGCCTTTCTTTGCATATTGATGTTGTGATATTATTGTCATTATGAATGGGTCATTTGTTACCATTTTTACTTTTTGTAGAATTTTAATTTCTAATGGCTCCATTGAGATAAATCTTAAGTTGGTGATTTTGCTAATGGGTTCTTATTTTTAAATGAATAGCACCATTGATATATTGTATAATCCCTGTCTGCTATATACTTTTTTGTAATATTTGATTAGCTAGTTGACACATATATGTATTTGTAAATTGACTAATATGTACAAATAGAAAATAAGAAATGCCTGGAGATCCTGGATGACATGTGGAAGGGATTGATGCTAACATTACTGCAAAAATCCTCGATTTTAAAAGGTGTCTCATTTTCAGTCATTCCACAAAAAAATCTGCTGTGGGTGTGAACTGTGCATTCTTAGTTAGTTTTGTTTTGAAATGCCAATATATATGTGCAACCATGTTAAATCCTGCTGTAATCTTATTTTTTGATTATAGTGCCATGAAAATGTTATTTGTGGATTGATATTCCAAAGTCCATGGAATGTGTCCACATGTCCAAGTGTGTGGGTGTGCTAGGCAATATTTTATGCTTAGATATTGTTTTAATGTATCACAAATAATGTTTATAGAGTTGAGTGCATTTTATTATGTTTGTTTGATTATGTTGAACCAGTTTAGACAGACTGATTCTTTTATGTATTTCATCTGCTAATGTGATTAGTCTGGAAAAGAGGTTGTTTTTTGTATAATAAGGTTTATATTAATTGAAAGTGTGTTGGTTTAAACTATGCATTTGCATATTTGGTCTTGTTCCAGTTAATTTATTTTAGTTATCATTATATACATTTCTGAGAAGAGTGACTCAATAGTGTTATCTCTTAGAAGGTTGTTTTATTTTAATTATGTATATATTTTAATGTTAATATAATATTTTGAGTTCTTTTTATAAAAAACTATAAATAGTTTGTACATAATTGTTTTATAGTAACGAATAAATTTGTTAAAGTTGTTTTTATAAAACTTGTTGTCCATGTTGTTATTGATCTACTCACTATAGTAAGATTCGATCTACATAATTCAATATTAGACATATTACATAATTTGCACATTATAATTTTTAAAAATATTTATTTATTTAAACAAAATTGATTATTATTCAGAATATGATACATTAAAACCATATAATATAAGATTATTTTAATCATAATTTATTATTTAAAATACTGCCATATAATTAAATATATTTCTTATTGTCACATATTGTTCAGATTATATCATATTTATAATATGCCACATGATAAATAAAAGAATTGAATTATTATTATTATTATTATTATTATTATTATTATTATTATTATTATTATTATTATTATTATTATTATTATTATTATTATTATTATTATTATTATTATTATTATTATTATTATTATTATTATTATTATTATTATTATTATTATTATTATTATTATTATTATTATTATTATTATTATTATTATTATTATTATTATTATTATTATTATTATTATTATTATTATTATTATTATTATTATGGTTGTGTGAAAATCTGATCTCGAACCCTGCACATATTACATCTATACATGCAGGTTTAAGCCTGTACAATATATTAATTTATTATTATTATTATTATTATTATTATTATTATTATTATTATTATTATTATTATTATTATTATTATACTAATAGTAGTAATAGTAGTAGTAGTAGTAGTAGTAGTAGTAGTAGTAGTAGTAGTAGTAGTAGTAGTAATAGTAATAGCAGTAGTAGTAATTATATTATTGAGTAGTAAATATAGTACCAATTGTTAGTTAGATTAAGTATAGTTGTATTATTTATTAACTTTATTTATTATTACTATTATTGTTGAGGTGTAGTTAGTAATGACACAAAATCCCTTATTATATTTGGCTACAGGAGATTATAAATTAATTAGATAATTTATTTTAATAACATAATTTTTAGAATTTATTTAGTAATATTATATTTGATTATTTATAATATGTTTAAAGTCTTAAGAATGTTATGGATGTATATTATTATTTGAAATAAAAGAATGATAGTGTGAGTATGCCATTGAGATTGTTTCTTTTGGGATGTATGCTCTAATGTACTCCTATTACTTTACCTTTCACCAAGTGTTTGCATGAACTTGAATCTGCTGTTTGAAAGAGTATAACTGACATCAAAAAGAATGACCTCATTTTGATTACACAAAAGACCATCTTCAAAATAATCAGATCAAAATCTCTTATTAGCTAACCAACACATATGTTTTGTAAGCGGAAAATCAAAGTATGCTGCTTTCAAAGTAAAAACATTAAAAGGTAATATCTTATTGAATATGAGTAAAAACTAGAATTAAAAGTGTCAGATTGAAACCCAGTAAACAAATGGATTTTAAATTATACATTCCATAATAGCTTTAAACTTTTTCGATACTTCAAGAGTAATTTCAGTTTGGAGCCAGAGAGCTAGATTGACTTTAACTTAGTAATTCCAATAGCAATAACTTACTATTGAACAAACTGATGCACTTTTATCAGTGACATAGGATTACCAACAGCTTTGTGCTGCTAAGTGTAATGTAACCTCAATTGGAGAGAGTTATCACCCATCAAGCTTTAACCACCAACACTGAATATGACTTGAATCAGCATCTATATATATATCTATACTGAAAGCACCACTGACTTTACAATTTAAAGGTGAAACTGTAAACTCCAACATCTCAAGCATTACTGTATAGAAGAAAAAAATTATGATCACCATCATGTGTGTTTTAGAACACTCGAACCGCCCCCAATTGCAGCATAAACTATAACAATGAGGGCATCTATAATTCTTTTAGAACACTTTCCTTTATTGAATGTCTATTGATCTTATGTTGATATCAGGTTTTTTTATTTTATTTTATGTATCTATAGACATTTTTTGTTTATTTCTTTCCTTTACCATAGGTTGAGGGTATTGTGTATTTCTAGTGTGTCAGAAAAGAAAAAAAATAATATTACCTTTGTTTTTAAATTGAAATAAATATACGGTTAGGTGTGAATTTTCTTACAGATAAAGTACATCATAACCAGGCAGAGAGAATATTTTATATTTTTACCCTTTAAATATTGACACTTGTATAGTTATATCGTTTTGTGTTGTTTGTTTGTTGATACCAGTCATTTCGTTATTTGTTTGTTTGTTGGATAGAAATGATTAATAATTTCTAATGATATTGATTTTTCCTATTCTTTAAAACAAATCATGATAGAAGGGGGAATTCCATACAATCAATATGCGATAAGATGAATTAATCATTAAACATATTATAAATAATTTAATACAATTTTAATAAAGTCTAAATTAGCAAATAAGTGTATATATACATAATGACAAGTTTTAATTTATTTTTTTCTTGTTTGTATCTATAACGAATGAGAATTCTTTGAGAGGAAAAAAGAATTGGATTAATAAATATTAACTATGTTAATAAAAGAGTAGCCATAAATATCATATAAATTAATTTCTTTTGTTATAATCTTTCATTGCATAAATTGTAATACTTGTAAATAAGTTTATTAAACATATGAAATATTGAAGGGCATTGCTACAATGCCAGTAATATTAAGATAAAATTATTTATTATTAATTATTTTGGAAGATTGTAAATTCATTTTATCCACTTTGAAAGGGAAGTGAATATATATTAGGTTTGTATTTAAGTATGTAACAATGAAAAAATCTATACTGTTTAATCTGTATGCACAACTTGCTTCTGATGAAACTAATGGAATCCTTTTAATTTGAATTTGAGCGAAACGATTTTTAAAAATAATTAAGGGTGATTTAGTTATGACGAGAGTCGTCATGGAAGTCATTGTTATTGTAATTTAACACGATTGAAAATTTAAAAAAAATGCTGAAAAAATGATAGAGGACCCAGGTTCAGAGTTCAGAGAAATAGAAAACGAAACATCTATACTCTGAATTTTACTTTGTAAAATAATGCTAAAAATGCTACACAATAATGTTCAACAAAGTATCGAATTAAAAGTACAACTTTTATAACATATCCTCTACAGATTACATTCCAAAAGTGATAAGGGATAATTTGAGATATAAGGATTTTTTTCTACAAACTAGAGAAATGATAAAAATGTTAAGAAAACATTATTGACAGTTCATTTTCTTTAATTGTAAACAGCAAAAACTGAAAATTATTAAATATTTCCTGATTTTAAAGATGGTGCATGCTTTAAGGAAATAAAATGAGAAAAATATAGATGACCATGTAAGAATATTTTAATACTATATTAACTTTAATGATATAAGACATAGAATAAAAAAAAAATTCCACATATGAAAACTTGAATAAATGATATACTTAAAAGGATTTAATTTATACATTTGAAAATAGAAAAAAAAAAAAAAATTATAACAATATAGGTTATAATTTTGAATTGTTAAGTAAAAATAATAAAAAAGAAAGTATAACTCTAGATAGGTAAACCAATACAATAGTATTAGAATATATCTTTACAATAAGAAAAAAAAAATACTAACTTTAGAAATGGTATTCTGAATCTTAACGAAATTTTCTGTAAAATTATAAACAAAATTTCCTATAATTATTACATTTTATAAACTGTAAAAATATTATATAAAGAAAAAAAATGCAATTACATCTACGGAAAAATGGTAATGTAAAAAAAAAAAAGTGATGAAATTAAACATTATATCGAAGAAGAAGCAAATAGAAGAAAAACGTTAGTTAAATTTTATATGAAGTGACTCAATTCAAAACAAGCACAACATAATTGGTAATTTCTTTTTTTTACAATTAGATTTGGCCAAGGTGATGATAATTATATTAGTAATTACAGACTTACCAGTCTACAAAAGTTTTAACAATATAAGGTATCTTGTTTATAGGCTTTGTATTCTTACAATAAATCAAATAAAATGTTTTCTAAAGAGTTTTTAGTAAAGGGTATGATAAGCAAAGGGAGATAAATTATAGAATAAACAAATAAATAAGAATCACATGATCACTATCTTGTTAGCACAAGATGGCACTACTATATGGAGAGTTTTGCTGTATTTTGAATTGTTTATAACAAATAAATAAGAGTTGTCATTATCTTTTAAATTTATAAATACTAAAGAAAAAGTCATATTTTTTTTATAATTATTTAACGTTGATTACAAAAGAAAAAGAACTTTAATATTATTATGGATATGTTAGTTCATTTGCTTCATTCCCTACAATTCAGAAGAAACATTAAACAGTGTTTCTGAGGTTAACTTTAACATTAGGACGTTCATTTTCGACTCAATCAAAATCTATAAAGTAATCTCAATGATTTAATTGTAAAAACTGTCCAAAATATTTATGAATTTTAATTTTAGTATCCTCAGTCAATTCACAATCTCCTCTTCATTGCAATCAAATGGTAGTTTTTCATTCTTTCCACTAAATTACACTTTTAGTTTTATGCTGATGTTTTGATTTCAATAATACGAACTTAGTACAATATTTCTTTTACTTACAATTGATTCGCTGCACAAAACATTGTTTTAATATTTATTACATTACAAGAACAATATAATTAGATGCAAGGCCTAACTACTATTAGTATGAAACTGATACAGATAAAAAAAATAATGTTACTGGTAGTAATTTGTAATTGGTTGATTAAATATTTTTTTATGTAAATTGCTACAACATAAAACTGATTTTTTAAAAAAAATATTTATTTTAGTTCCCCAACTCATATATACTCAATTGTCTTTTTACACATTTTTGGCACAAATTTTAAATAACACAATATATATATATATAATTTTTAATTATCTAATTATTGTATTTATAATATATATTCCATTTCTACTCCAGTTGTTTTAAAATTCAAGATCAGAAAAAACTGAAAAAAAAGTCTGTTATTATAATTTCATTTTTTTTTTAAAAAAAAAAGTTTTATCCTCTTTATTTTAAAAACAAAATATCTTTTTTGGCACTATTCCTGTAAATAGGTAAATTTTCTTGTCTGCATTGTAATGATTTTGAAGTTTTGTTTTCAAACTAAAATACCTATTTAATATGAATGCTTTGTTTACATTTTGACATTAGGCTTAAAAAGTGTTATTTGATGGTGTTAATGATAAGAAAATATAATTTTGTTAAAATTTAAATAATTAATTTGCTTAGATTCAATTTATTATTTTTTTTTTCAAAAAATCGATAGATGGTAAGTTTTACGTTGGATTCATATTTTTAAATTTATGTTTTGTCAATTAAATTTGAAATATGTTTCTATATCCTCAAATAGTGGCAAATAATCCACCTAAAATAAAAGATGATGAAAACAATTTTTGGAGACTAAAACTAAAATATTTGATTGTCTTGCAACCAAAGAAGGAACAACATATATAGGAAAACATGTTTTACATGAATGTTCAATAAAAAATATTAGAGATAGTGAAACTCCTATTAGTAAAATGGTATCTGCTGGGAAAAAAAAAGGGTGCTATCTTTTTATTTTTTAGAAGAGATGTTGCTGAAGAAAATGGTAAAACCTTAATAATGTGGATAGAAAAGATGACAGACAAAGAGTACTAGTAGATCAAAATGTCATCAAGAAAACATAACTAAAAAATTAAAAACTAATTAAAGAAATCAAGTCAAGCACTTCAACTGAGTTGACCAATAAATATGAATTTTCAGCATATACAGGACGGCTAGCAAATATTCTTGAATAACATGAACTTCACAACATTAAAATGTGAATATGAGATGGAACAGCTTCCATATTATATTTAAAAAAAGATAAAATTATGGATGACATGGATGTATACACTGCTTATCTACTTTAGAACGTTGATGAAATTAGACTTTTTGTAAGAGAATAACAAATAAAACTTATATGGCACAATCACATATATTTTACATTGTTTTGAAAGTAGCAAAAGAACTTAGCACTTTGTATTGATGCCTTTAGATGATAATCAAGTAGATTTGAATAAATTTCCACTTCAGTGAATTACATATAAAAAGGCTTGGGACATCACTAATATTTTTTTTACATTATAGATCAATATATGTTACATAACAGAAATTGGTAGATATATGAGTACAAATTGTCTACAATTTTGTTTACTGTCATGTAATAGGGCACATTATTTTGATTTAACCATTAGACAAATAAATTATCGCAAGACTTATAACTCATCATGGAAAATAAACATTTCAATTCATTTTAGACAAACTGAATTACACATTATGGGTCCTAGATATGTAGAGAAATATTTGATTATGAATTGTGAGAATTAAGATATTCAATGATGAATCTTTTTCATAGTGTAGAAAAGCAAAGGTCTTGTTTTATGAATTGTGATTAAATTTTCAAGTGCCATAATAATGACCTATTTACTTAAACTAGAAAGAATTGATGGGATGTCATCTGAATATACCTTTGAATTGTTCATTGACAAAGCTTTAAGTGAAGAAGCAAGTAATATAGATTGTCCTTAAAATTCCCCATTTTAAAGAAGACGGCGATAATGAAAACGACAATTAAGTGTTAAATGCTATTTTAGTTAAATAAGGTTTTGGTCTTGCTATCAGTTAGGGAATCATTGTGTTAAGCATGATCCTAATGAAGAATGAATTTCAAAATTTCAATGATATCTAAGATAGATAATATCATTTTATAGAAAAAAATATATAGGTCTAACCAATGTATGAACAAAACCTTTAATCAAGATGATGTAAATGGAAGAAATTTCATAAAATGTATACTATTTGAATCATTCAGTTATATAAGTATGTTGTATTGATAGATGTGTATGCAAATTTAATGATAACTATTCCAAATTACACTGTTATAAAAATAGGACTAACATTCAAAAGCATGCACTATAGGGTTGTTTTACATAGCGAAAAACATTCTTACACCACATTTTAAGTATTTTTGCTTAAATTGAATAAACTAAGATGTTAAAAGAAATATATTATCTAGCTTTTTCAAATGATTTGTTGATTTTTGCAAATAATGCTTTGGAGATTCAGTAAAAGTTGAAGTACATTATCATATAAAATTAAGAAACTAGGAATAAATTTAAATTCTTTTTTTTTTCAAGAGATTTTCTCAGTAAAGAAAAAAAAAACATTGATTGATATCCATAAAATAAAAGAAGTTATCACAACAAATTATATAGAATTAGTATTAATATAATTAAAACATAAGGAATAAAAATAATCAGATATTTTAATATTATTATTTTGAATAAAATAATATTAATACATAATATGACTATTTGTGAGGTAATTTTTTAATGGATGTCTTTCATAAATACTTACTTAATAATATTAAAATAGGAGGTTTAATACAGTGACTTCAGAATATTCAATACATTGGGTAGAGTTGTATGTGGGATTAAAAAAAAATATGAACTCACATTTCAAGAGCAAGAAGTGTTAGATCAAAATGGTTTCACTAATGTTTAAATGAAGAAGAAACTGAGTGTGATGTAATGTAGAAGACACAATAATATATAAAGAATTGACAAGAAAACATTTCATTAGTTTATAACAAATGATAAACGATACAATGTGGTATTTAGATAGAAGAATTAGAGATATTTGGTAATGTACTCTAAAAAGTAGCAACTATATCAGAGATCCTTTCATCCAGCAATCATTCCTCACAGTTGTGAACAATAAAACATTCTTGACACAATGAATTAAACATATACCTACAATGATGATGATAATAATAATAATAATAATAATAATAATAATAATAATAATAATAATAATAATAATAATAATAATAATAATAATAATAATAATAATAATAATAATAATAATAATAATAATAATAATAATAATAATAATAATAATAATAATAATAATAATAATAATAATAATAACAACAATAATTAAATAAAGTATTTGCTTTTCTGCCTTATTATGCATTAAAAAATGAGTTTAATTTCCTAAAAAACCGTACTTTTATAAAATTTAGCAGTAATAATTACTTTCACATGACCAATATGATGACGTTATTTTACAATGAATACTCTCCATTATCCCATCCACAGATTGTAAAAAATAATAGTTATAGGTTTTATGGTTTACAATTGTGCATTTAAAATTAAAAAAAAAAACATCCATAAATGAAGCTTATCAAATGTTTATATTGAGTCAATACAATTTATCATTTTAATTGCATACAACAGGAGATTTACTTAATCTCTAACTTAATTTCTTTTCTAATTTATTGTGATGATTTTTTAGAATAATAATAACAACAATAACAGCAGCAGCAGCAGCAACAACAACAACAACAACAACAACAATAACAATAATAATAATAATAATAATAATAATAATAATAATAATAATAATAATAATAATAATAATAATAATAATAATAATAATAATAATAATAATAATAATAATAATAATAATAATAATAATAATAATAATAATAATAATAATAATAATAATTACCTACCATTTTAAAACTATCAAAACTGTTAATATTTACATTCATTGTAATTTTTTTGGAAATAAATTAATGCTTATGCAAACAATATATATATAATTTGTTGTGATTGTTAATAAATTTACGCGAATTATTGAAATAATGTTTATAAAAAATCAAATTTATATTACCTTTTTAAATTGATATAAATGAATTTAAATATATTTTAATAAATCAATAATTTTCCGTTTATTAAAAACAATGACGTCATTTTTTTTTTTTTTTTTCTAGATAGATTTATTTACAAATGAGAAACAAATTCATTACATAAAGAAAAAAAAAAACAAATATAGATTTACTTTTGTTTGGGGAAAAATAATTAAATATACTAATATTATTAAAATCGATTTTTATCTTAAATTGTTTCAATTAAAATCGATTTCTGTTAGCAAAAATAATTAGAAATCTATTTAGAAAAAAATAAGTTAGTCTTATTTTAGTGACATTTGTAGAAATAACAATATCAACTACAAAGACTAATAATTATTATAACAAAATAATAGTTACATATCATAGAACACAATGTTAATTTCTCACACTTAAGAAATAGAAAATATTTTAAGAATTGAACTCAAATAATTTTGTAAAAAATATCGACTCAGAACTTTAATGAAAACCCAATTAAAATATTGGCAATCTTAAAAGCTTAATTTTATTGAGAGAATTATTATTAAAATTAGACTTCTTTAAGAAGTAAAGCAAAATAATATGTTGCTAGTCACGGAGAACTGTTCAAAAAACAAATAAATCTTCAGCGTACTAATTTTGGATTCTCATTGATTTACAGTAACATTTTCCACAGAAAACTTTGTTTTGGTATTTACATTTCTATTCTTAGTACATGAGTTATTGTATATCCTTAATTAACAGTATGTGTGTGTGTGTGTGTATGTTTAAGTTTGTTATGGTTAGAACATTGTTTAAAAATAAAGATTAAAATTTTAATTGATAGTAAATATAGTATTAAATAATAAAGTGTGTTTGCATTATTACATATCTTGTAAACAGATCGTGCTGATATCTATTTTAATATCGCATTTAAGAATCATATTTAAATAAATAATTAAATATATAACATCTATTAAGTTTTTGCGATTGACTTTCTATCTTCAAAAAACATATCATTAATTTTTAAATGCTATGATTTATTATTTACTTTGAGATTCTCTGTAAGACTTATCATTTATCTTCCCTTTCAAAACTCAACTCACGTTTATCTTACAATACTTTGCAGGCAATATCTAACTTTTAATGTAATTTGTATATGAATTTCATGCATTCAAAATGAAGACCACTAGAAATATGGTATTTGATATGGCCATATTATTTTTTTATAACTGTGCAAATCCATCATCAATGATTTTATTAACATAAATTCATAGCTAAAACATTAAAAAAATATATTACAATTATTTGGACAATAACAAACCTTAATATACATTTTTATTCAGTATTTACGACATTATATTACACTTCCTTATTTCTTCTTTTCTAAAGTACAGAGAAATCCAATTGGCAACAAATTTACAATATAAATTATTATTCACACCTTAAAATCTAATTTTCAAATTGTAAATAAAAGAGGAAATAATAATTTTGGAAAGTATTGTTGTTGTAGTTGTTGTTGTTGTTGTTGTTGTTGTTGTTGTTGTTGTTGTTGTTATTATTATTATTATTATTATTATTATTATTATTATTATTATTATTATTATTATTATTATTATTATTATTATTATTATTATTATTATTATTATTATTATTATTATTATTATTATTTTTCTGGAGGTTCATAATAAAGAAAAAATTAAAAAGTTACTAAATTATATTGATATATTTTATTCAATGATGACAATTTTAATATAAAGTAGTGTCATGAAATTAAGAAAATTACTAACCATTATGATTTAGATATAATTTTCCAAGAGATTTTAATTTTAATAATCATATAACATATTCTGTCAATAAAACATTGTCAGGATGTGCAGGTTCAAATTTGTTTTAAATTTCTGAGAAACAAAGTAATATGTAATAGTTAGAGAATGACAGTTTTACACTCTAAATCGATTATATGAAATTCAAAAAATCAAACAAATATAAAAAAAATATTAAAGAATTTAGATAAATATTGTAAATATGTGTATAAACTTCATCTTATAAAAGTACTTAATTATTCAATAAATGACTATTATCTGATATATTTTTTTTATATAATGATAAATGATGCAATAACTCTTGATAATTCACAAACAAATATACTATATAAAATATCAATTTTCAATAGCAGAAATCATGGACTTTTTTATTTACCATAAATTAAATACATATGTGTAAATAGGTTAGAAAATTAATATAATAATATGTTTTATGATGTACATCTTACATCAGATTTTATTTTATTTTTTTTTAAAATGTATTAAATTTATATAATCAAAAATCATTGTAAACATATTTTGGCTTTGTAAAAAAAGCTGATTTACTAATAATAAATTCAATTAGAAATTTATAAATTGAATAATAATAATAATAATAATAATAATAATAATAATAATAATAATAATAATAATAATAATAATAATAATAATAATAATAATAATAATAATAATAATAATAATAATAATAATAATAATAATAATAATAATAATAATAATAATAATAATAATAATAATAATAATAATAATAATAATAATAATAATAATAATAATAATAATAATAATAATAATAATAATAATAATAATAATAATAATAATAATAATAATAATAATAATAATAATAATAATAATAATAATAATAATAATATAGGTTACATGTGTTATCACCAGAAAAGGTACACTGAAGTAGGTTACATGTGTTATCACCAGAAAAGGTACACTGATAAAATAGATTTACAGATTGTACATGAGTTCATTTGTATATTTACAATTAAATGCATAGTCTTTGTTTACAGTTTTGCAATCTGAAGCATTGTTATAGCCTTGATCTTTGCTTGATCAGGGATCAAGTTGCTGCATATATGTCTGGGGATGTGATCAATTTGTCCATATTTTGTATCTATATTAGCTTGTTTTGAAATGTTGAAAGGTGCCATCTAGTGTTTTTTTCCAATTAGAAATTTGCACCTGATGCACCACAGAGTATACCATAGAAATGTTGCTGCTTTGATGGTGGGTATTGATTTGCCCTTGTAAGCCTCCATTAGTTGTTCCATCCTGGTATTATTTTTCCTGTATATATTATGTATTATGTCTCTTATTTAATTTAGTCCTCTACAGAGGTTTATTATGTGCTTCCATGTTTCTTCTTTTTCATGACATAATACACAGAAAGGATCAATAGATATGTGCATCCTTCTGTGGAATAGAAAATTGGTAGTTGGTAGTGCATCCAGTTTCATTTTCAGTACAAAATCAAAAAAAAAATTAGTTTCAATTTCTATTTTTTATATTCTTTTATCATTTTCTTGTTGGTTATTCCTATTATTGGTGTTGTGTTATTTTCTCCATTGTTGTTTGTGTGTTTGAGATTATATATTTCCCATTATTTGTATTTTTGTATGTATTGATCTGGGATTTTCTTTTATATTCTACAGTGGTATATCATTAGTTAAATATATGAACCCTTGGGTGGTGGTCTGTCTGTGGAGGTTATTTGTAGTAGAGGTTCTAGTTTGGAAAATTGATTGATTGTTGTGATTATTACATTACTAAGTTTTTGCATGTGAAAGATGGTGATATTGTGTAGGCCCAGTCCACTTATATCTGTTGGTTTTCTAAGTTTGTTTATGGAAATGACCACTGTTTTTCTGGACCAAATAAGTTGATTGCACATTGAGTTTATCTTTGATTTGAATGCATTGGAAAAAGAAATTATTGGTATAAAATATGCTATCTTAGTTGTGATTAATCTATTAATCAATTGTCTTTTTGAATGAATTGATATATATGCTTTTGCTAGGGATTTTGTAATGTTTTCAGTTTCTTCTTTCAGCTTGTTCTGAATGTAGCATCTCATTTCCGTGACTCCCGTATAAAATGAAAACCCCAGGAATGGGCTTGACTTTCCTTAGTATATGGATTCACACTGCTTTCCTGTGTATATGGACCATGCTGATGTTTTTGTTGTATTAATTTTAAGCCCATATTGTATTGAATAATTATCAACTATCTTTTGTAGCTTAGGTATCTGTTTTTTGGAAAGCAGGAAGATTGTGATATCATCCATGTAAGCTAGGGATGCCACTTGTTGCATTGTTGCTGGTATGTTGTTCCTCTCAAATGTTTGATTGATTTTCTCAATGGGAGGGTTAATGTAGAAGGCAAACAGCAATGCACAAAGAGGGGACCCATGTGATAGTGATTGAGTGGGGACAAAAGATGGTGAGTTTCTTCCATTAAACATGATATGTATTTTATGGTTCAATAAGAGATTTGCTGTTATGTATAATAACCTCCTAGGAATGTCTGTCTGTTTGAGCATCTGCAATAGGACTGGAATTTTTACTGAGTCAAATGCCGATGCTATATCCATTTGCACCACCACTGGACTATTTTTTTTTTCTCAGATAATTATTATTATAGTTTAAATAAAAAGGCTGCCTGTAGCCATGATGAAGCTTTTTTTGTAAATTGTGTTTTTGAGATGATGGGTGGTAGGTATAGCTATATCAAGTATTTTATTACCTTTTCTAGAATTTTTATTGGTAGAGGGCCCATTGAGATGGGTCTTAATTCATATAGAGTGGGAGTACTTGTCGTTTTTTTGTTGTATGGAACTATTGCAATGGGATATATCCCCTGCATTTGTATAACCTCTTGGGACAGATAGTTGGCAAGGTTAGTAAGGTAACTTTCTGTAAACTATCCTAAGTGCTTTAGCACAAATAATGTTATTCCAAGGGATCCAGGTTGGCATGATTTGCTCATATTTTAAATTTTCAATGAAGATTTATTTTTTGAATATAGGTTGGTTTTTGATTGTGCCAAACATTTGATTGCGTTATTAAGTTGGTTGGTTTGCTTGTAATTTGTTTTTAAAATATTTAAATATTGGCAGAATCATGTTATGCCCATCAAAATTATCATTATTACATCAAATAGCTAATGACACTTTTATGTCAGGCACATATCCCAGTGCCTATATGATATATTTTTGTGTCCAAGTGTGTTGTTCCGTGATACAGATTTTACTTTTCTTGATTTTTAAATAATTTTTGAGAGCATCATAAGCCTTATCATAGGCATATTTTAGTTTATATATA